>CAUYON010135467.1:0-34782 GCA_963573935.1 Arctocebus calabarensis | reverse complement strand
AATTCTAGTTTTGCATTAGTATACTTTTTTTTTTTTTTTTTTGCAGGTTTTTGCTGGGGCTGGGTTTGAACCCGCCACCAATGGCCTATTGGGCCAATACCCAAAACCTTTTAGCCACAGGTGACACCCTTTAATTATTATAATTTTAATAAAAATATTTGTAGTTTTATTTTATAATGTTTAAGCCACGGAAATCTACCACGGGAGATAATGGTTGACTGTGTATGTACAAAAAAAAAAAAAAAAAAAAAAAAGAGAATCATTTAAGCCCAGGAGTTGGAGGTTGCTGTGAGCTGTGATGCAACACGCACTCTACCTAGGTGACAGCTTGAGGCTGTGTCTCAAAAAAAAAGCTGGGTGTTGTGGTGGGTACCTGTAGTCCCAGCCACTTGGGAGGTGGAGGCAAGAGAATCGCCTAAGCCCAAGAACTGGAGGTTACTATGCGCTGTGATACCTCGGGACTCCGAGGGTGACAAAATGAGACTCTGTGTCTAAAAAAACCCCAAAAAACCCTACAGTGGCCTCTAAATGTTCAAGTGAAGGGTAGAGTTGCACATCTCTCACTTTATATCAAAAACTTAAAATGATAAAACTTAGTGGAAGGAATGTTGAAAGCTGAGATAGGCTGAAAGCTAGGCCTCCTGCAGCCAGTTTGCCAAGTTGTGAATGCAAAAGAAAGTGCTTGAAAGAAAAAAAAAAAAAAAAGTGCTACTTTAGTGAACACATGAATGAAAAGAAAGCAAGTGATATGAAGAAAGTTTTAGTGGTCTGGATAGAAGGATCAAACCAGCCACAACATTCCCTTAGGCCAAAGCCTAATCCAAAGCAAAGTGCTAACTCTGTTCAGCTCTACCAAGGCTGAGACAGGTGAAGAAGCTGCAGAAGAAAAATTGGAAGCTAGCAGAGATTGGTTATGAGGTTTAAGAAAAGAAGCTATTTCTGTAACGTAAAAGTACAAGGTGAAGGCCAGGAGCGGTGGCTCACATCTATAATCCTAGCACTCTGCGGTCAGGAGTTCAAGATCAGCCTGAGCCAGAGCAAGACCCCATCTCTACTAAAAATAAAATAAACTAGCTGATTGTGGTAATGTGCTCCTACAGTCCCAGCTACTCAGGAGGCTGAGGCAAGAGAATCTCTGGGAGTTTGAGATTGCTGTGAGCTATGATGACACTACTACACTCTACTCAGGACCACAGAGAGAGAGACTGTCTCAAATACAAACTGGGAGTGGTGGCTCATGCCTATAATCACAGCACTCTGGGAGGCTGACACAGGTGGATCCCTTGAGTTCAGGAGTTCAAGACACACCTGAGCAAGAGCGAGACCCTATCTCTAACAAAAAAAACTAGCTGAGCATCATGGCAGGTGCCTGGAGTCCCAGCTACTTGGGAGGCTGAGGCAGGAGGATTGCTTGACCCAAGAGTTTGAGATTGCTATGAGCTATGATGCATGGCACTCCAGCCAGGGTGACAGAGTGAGATTCTGTCTCAAAACAAACAAACAGACAAGGCAAAGCAGCAAGTGCTGGATGTAGAAGCTGCAGTAAGTTATCCAGGAGATTTAGCAAAGATCAGTAGATCAGTGATGAATGTGGCTACACTAAACAATGTATTTTCAGTGTAGAAAAAACAGCTTTATATTGGAAGAAGGTTCTATCTAGGACTTTCATAGCTAGAGAGGAGAAGTCAATGCTTGGTTTGAAAGATAGGCTGACTCTCTTGTTAGGGGTATGCAGCTGGTGACTTTAAGTTGAAGCCAGTGCTCATTTACCATTTCAAAAATCCAGATCCCTAAAGAATTATGCTAATTCTATTCTGTCTGTGCTCTATAAATGGACAAACAAAGCCTGGATGACAGTACATCTGTTTGCAGCATGGTTTACTGAGTATTTTAAGTTCACTATTAAGATCTGATTAGAAAAAAAAAAAAATCCTTTCAAAATATTACTTCTCTGGCCGGGCATTGTGGCAGGCGCCTGTAGTCCCAACTACTTGGGAGTCGGAGGAAGGAGACTCGCTTGAGCCCAGGAGTTGGAGGTTGCTGTGAGCTGTGATGTCACAGCACTCTATCCAGGGTGACAGCTTGAGGCTCTGTCTCCAAAAAAAAAAAAAAAAAAAATTACTTTTCATTGACAATGCACCTACCTGGTCACCAAAGAGCTCTGATGAAGATGTACAAGGAGATTGCATGTTGTTTTCATGCCTCCTAACACATCTGTTTTACAGCACATGGATCAAGGAGTGAATTCTCTTTCAAGCCTTATTAGTATTATTTGTTTTTTTTTTTTTTAGACAGAGTCTCACTATGTTGCCCTGTGTAGTGTGCTGTGATGTCACAGTTCACAGCAACCTCAAACTCTTGGGCTGAAGCGATTCTCTTGCCTCAGCCTCCCAAGTAGCTGGGACTACAGGCGCCCACCACAACGCCTGGCTGGATTCAAACCCACCAGCTCTGGTATATGTGGCTGGCGCCCTAGCCACTGAACTATAGGCGCCAAGCCTCAAACCTTATTATTTAAGAAATACATTTTGGGGTGGCGCCTATGACTCAGTGAGTAGGGCGCCAGCCCCACATACCGAGGGTGGCGGGTTAAAACCCAGTCCCTGCCAAACAGCAACAAAAAATAGCCGGGTGTCGTGGCAGGCGCCTGTAGTCCCAGCTACTCGGGAGGCTGAGGCAAGAGAATCTCCTAAGCATAGGAGTTAGAGGTTACTATGAGCTGTGACACCACAGCACTCTACCAAGGGCGATAAAGTGAGACTCTGTCTCTATTAAAAAAAAGAAAAGAAATACATTTTGTAAGGCTAAAGCTGCCATAGTTAATGATTCCTCTGATGGATCTGGGTGAAGTCAGTTGTAAACCTTCTGGAAAGAATTTATCATTCTAGATGCCATTGAGAACATCATCATTTGTAGGAAGAGATCAAAATATTAACATTAATGGGAATTTGGGAGAAGTTGATTCTAATCCACATATGTGACTTTGAGGGGTTCAAGACTTCTGTGGAGGAAGGCACTGCAAATGAGGGGTAAACAGCAAGAGAACTAGAATTAGAGTTGGATCCTGAAAATGAGGATGAATTGCTGCAATGTTATGATAAAACTTGAAAGAATCAGGAGTTGCTTCACGTGAATGAGCAAAGAAAGTGGTTTCTTGAGATGGAATTGACTCCTGGTGAAGATGCTGTGAGCATTGTTGAAATAACAACAAAGGACTAAGAATAGTACATAAACTTAGCTGATAAAGCACTGGCAAGGTTTGAGAGGATTAGCTCCAATTTTGGAAGATGTTCTCCTATGGGTAAAATGCTATCAAACAGCATCCCTTGCTTCAGAGAAGGTTTTCGTGAAAGGAAGAGTCAATCGATACGGCAAACTTCATTTTTGTTTTATTTTTTAAGAAATTGCCACAGCCACCCCAACGTTCAGCAACCTCATACCTTAATCATTCAGCAGCCATCAACACTGACACAAGACCCTCCATCAATAAAAAGATTACACCTTGAGGGCTCAGATAATCATTAGCATTTTTCAGCAATAAAGTATTTTTAAATTAAGATATGTATATTGTTTTTTTTGGACATGATTCTATTGCATACCCTATAAACCACAGTGTAAACGTAACGTTTTTTTTTGAGACATTATTTCACTTTTTGCCTTCAGTAGAGTGCTATGGCATCATAGCTCACAGCAACCTCAGACTCTTGGGCTCAAGCGATTCTCTTGCCTCAGCCTCCCAAGTAGCTGGGACTACAGGTGCCTGCCACAATGCCTGGCTATTTTTACAGTTAGGGTCTCGCTTTTGCTCAGGCTGGTCTCGAACCTATGAGCTCAAGCAATCCACCCACCTCGGCCTCTGAGAGTGTTAGGATTACAGGTGTGAGCCACCACACCCAGCCAAATGTAACTTTTTTTTTTGTAAAGACAAAGTCTCACTTTATCGCCCTCAGCAGGGTGCTCACACAGCTCACAGCAACCTCCAACTCCTGGGCTTAGGCGATTCTCTTGCCTCAGCCTCCAGAGTAGCTGGAACTACAGGTGCCCGCCACAACGCCCGGCTATTTTTCTGTTTTTGCAGTTCGGCCAAGGCCGGGTTTGAACCTGCCACCTTTAGTATATGTGGCCAGCACCCTACTCGATGAGCCACAGGCGCCACCCCAAATATAACTTTTATATGCACTGGGAAACCAAAAAAATTTGTGAGATTACTTATATTGTGATACTCGCTTTATCCCAGTAGTATGGAGCCGAACCCACAATATATCCAAGGTATTTCCGTGCGTGAAAGAGCCAGGGACACAGAGCCAAGGGTCCATACCACGTGAGAGAGTAATTGCAGGCTTGGCAGCACTTACATGAACAACCACCAAAGGAGAGACCACTCCATTAGCAAAGATTCTAACCCCATGTGCCTCTGGGTACCATTGATCTCCTGGGTCACACTGGTCTGGGTTTATTTTTCCTGACAAGATTCTTTTTCTGTCTCAGATAAAGGGGAAATCTCACAGGTTCCCAGCAATAAGACTCCCCTGAGCTGGAGGGAACCAGGAGTATGGCACAGTCCATGCTAGAGTAACAAAAAGGAAAAAAGAAAGGTCATCAAAAGATGTGGATTCCTGGTGTGGATCAGCTGTCAGGTGGCCTGAGGCGGTTTCCAGTGGTTGTGTTTGTTGCAGTGGCAGAGGTGTTGCCATCAGCACGCGGTGGCCCTTAGTCCTTAGTCAAATAGGGGCCATGGCTCCTCCTGCCCCCCAAGTAGGGCTGTCATGAGCATTACACATCCCAGCTTACTGGCATGTGGGTGCTTACTACGTGTGGGTGCTAGGAGGCCTCACAGAGCTTTCAGAGAGCCAAATGAGCAGCAGACAGCTCTGTCAGGGTGGCTGTGAACAGCTGAAGGGGATGAGAAAGGCAAGTGTTACACCTGGCTTGGGGCTGGCAAAGGCCACCCAGAGAAAGGGACTTGTCAGCAGAGACCTAAAGGGTCACCAGGACCCTTACAGGTGAGTAGAGCCTGTGGCCTGAGGGCAGTCAGAATTCTGCAGGTGCTCAGGGAAAAGTCAGATGTGTCACAAATGGGTACTTCCTCTCTTCTTGGTTATTCTTGGAAGAAATTCTGTCCAGGCACCGCCTATGGTGCTTTGGGGACCCACAGACAGGGGGCAGCTGCCCAGGTGAGAGTGAGCTGCTGTGAAACTCTGTGCCTGAATAGAGCGTGGGCTCTGAGACATGGTTTCCACAAGCACCGTGGCCCAGCCCTGGTTCCCTCTGACTGACCCCAAAGATGTGGGGAAAGGGCCAGAGTAGAGGAGAGAAGAGAGAGAGGCAGGTGTGGAGCAGGCAGGGCTGGGTTGGAGGTGAGGTGAGAGGAGAGCCAGCAGGAGCAGCGTGTGTGCAGCCAGGAATATACCCCTTTCCCCTGGCCAATTCTAACTGAGGGTGGGGGAACTGTCCTTGGTCACCTGTCCTCCCTACCTGTGTCTCATGTGCTCTCTCTCCTTCCCCTTCCACCTCCCACTTTGCAGCACCCCCTTTCAAAGGGAAAAGGAAACAATCAGAGGAGGGTGACCCCCTAGACCCACCTGCATCCCCTAAACCTGATGGTGAGCAGAGCAGAAGCCAGAGCCCCATCCAGCTGGAGGTAAGTTGGGTGACTCCCTTGGGGGCTCTTCCCTGCCCTCTTCACTCATGCTCAGACTCCAGGTAAACCTGCAGACTCACCAAGCCCTCAGAAGGGAGATGTGTCCCTCTGTCCCACCTTGGCAGGCAGTGGGAGAACTCACCCATCACCTGTGGCAGAGGGTTTCAGTCTTAGTTTTTGTAGCAGAACCTATTTTTCAGATGAAGATGACCTGACATCCTGATCCATAAAAAAGCAACAATCTGCAATGTAAAACTGCATGACATCCATCTTTCCCCATTTGTAACACAGACATAGGAAGTCACTTGATGAGCTCAACAAGGCTATTTTGATGAGCACAGAATCTGAAGGGGGGTCTGCAGATGGCATTTTAGTGGCAGAGTCAGCCTTAGCTTCCATTCATTTTGGCCATTTGCTTTGGTGGCACAGTCTGGAGAAGATATCCTGATTCATGTAGAAAAGTGAGTTGCAAATGGTAATGGCCTTTAACAATCTGCCTAGAACTCAGAGAAGAGGACTAGAAGGGCAGATTCACATGAGCAGTTGTGAGGGGTCTACCCCAAACGCTGCGTCTCCAGTGTGTTACAACTTCATAGATAACACATAAATTTGTGTGTCATTTATTATCAGAGGGCTTTAATACCTTAAAAACATTGAAATATTGTAGAAGATATTTACAACTAAAAAAAGTAAAATCGGAACACATTCTGAGCTGTTCTAGGCCCATGTAGTTTATGTGCTTCTGGGAGCTGTGTGCTCTCTGACCACAAGCCTACCTTGGGCCTGAGGTCCTGGACCCTCAGCCCCAACCCAACCATAACCCACTGCCCTGAACCCCCTGTCCAATGAAGCTGCAGCAGGAATTGCCCCTCAGGAACTGGCAAGCAAAAGTCCCATGTACCTGACAGCACCCAAGTTCTACTCCCTAAGTTCAGGATAGCAAGGCATTGGGTCAGAGAGAGAGACCACCACAGAAGAGGCTTGGTGGACTCAGGCTTGGCAGAGTGGCCTCACAGTGCTAGACACCTTTATTCCTTCATCTTTCATCACAGGGCCCTGGGGGACACAGAGGCTGCCTTGTGGTAGCTCACAGTGGGGCAGAGGAGCTAAGTAAGATACAAATGTAAGAAAACTAAGAGCAAGATGAAGAAGTGATCTTGGCCTGGAGGAGGCTGGAGATTGTACCTTTGGCGGCCTCTGGAGCTGCCGGGTCTCTGAGGAGGTCCTGGACTCCAGGCGCTGTCCTGGGGCTGGGGTGCACCAAGAGCTGTTTGCTCATGTCTGTCAGACCTAGAACAGTCACTCCAGCCCAGAGCAGTGGGCTGGGTGTTCTTGGAGAGCCCGAGGTTGGGGCAGGCACCTTTTCCCTGGGTGCCCATCCCAATGCCTCCTGTTCTTTCCCCAGGATTCCCCCGAGGCAGGCGGGGAGCGGGAGGAGGAGCAGGCCTTCCTGGTCAGCCTCTACAAGTTCATGAAGGAGCGACACACACCCATCGAGAGGGTGCCCCATCTCGGCTTCAAGCAGAGTGCGTTCCTGGGAGACAGGCAGGGAGGGGGGCTTAGGGGACCCCACTAAGGCAGGGCACCAGGCAGTCACCTCCACTCTGGGTAACCCTGGACGCTGCTAGCCTGCAAGGTTTGCAAACAGGATTCCCACGTCCATGCTTGGGGCTGGGTGGAGGTGGATTTCCATCCCCACTGGCCACTGGGCCACCTGTGCACCAGGCCCAGTCTGCCCATCCATGGCAATGGCCCTGCTTGGGTGTGTGCTTTCTGCTTGGCCACCAGAGGGACAGACTGACAGACCTGTCCCTCTTTCCTCCAGTTAACCTGTGGAAAATCTACAAGGCAGTAGAGAAGCTGGGAGCCTACGAGCTGGTAAGGAAGGCACCTCCCCATAGGGTCAGTGGTAAGGGGCCACAGTGCTCAGCTCTCATTGTCAGACAGAAGGGGGAGCTCAATCCTTGCCTGCTGGGGGGGAGAGAGGCCTGCCTTGAAGGTACTCTGCTGTTCAAGGCAGGTTTTCTTCCTCCCTTCCCCATCTGTTCTTCCCATCCCTGCTGAGAAAGCTGATTGGGCTAGCCTTCTACTGGCCTCCTGCCAGTTGCTGGAGAGGCAGCTGCAGAACCGCAGTCCTGGCCTGATCCCCAGAGGGGGACCCAGAACTGGGAAGACCCCGCAGCCAGGGGTCTCCTGCCCACTGCACACTCACATGGTGCCCTTGCAGGTGACAGGTCGCCGCCTCTGGAAGAACGTATACGATGAGCTGGGGGGCAGCCCCGGCAGCACCAGCGCGGCCACCTGCACACGCCGCCACTATGAGAGGTACAGCGGGGTGGCCACCACAGGACCCTGGGTATAGGACACCCAAGCCTCTGAAGGACTTTGGCTGAACATGCGAGTACAGAGGAAGGGGGCAGGACCAGCAGGGCAGGGCTATGCTCCATCCCATCATGGCCAGGGCTGTGTACGGTCAGGAAGGGAGGGGGACCCAGGGAGCATAGAGGTGGGGATGGCATGGCCTCCTGGCAACCTGCCTGGCTCTTCCCCAGGCTGGTCCTCCCATATGTGCGGCATCTGAAGGGGGAGGATGACAAGCCCCTGCCCCCCTCCAAGCCCAGGAAGCAATACAAGATGGCCAAGGAGCAGCGAGGGGATGACTTCGCCATGGAAAGGCCGAAGAAGGCCAGGGAGGAGCGGCAAGTGGACCAGGTAAGCGCCCAGCCCTCTCAGGGCTGCCCAGTGTGCACCTCCTGCAGCTCCCTTCCCTGCCCTCACTGGGCAGGACCTAGAGGGCTCCGAGTTCTCTGTAAATGGCTGTGAGAGTAGGGTCTGAACTCCAGCCCATAACCCATCCCCAAGGCCCCATGTCCTGACCCCAGACAGTGTCCACACAGAGGACAAGGCATCTTTTGAAAATTTTGCACGAGGGTACTACAGAGGCTAGCAGAGGCCCCTGGGCACTCCCAAGACCCTGGTGTTACCAGGTGCCCAGGTCAGGGTGTGTGGCTCACACCCTGTCCTGAGCATGGCTTTTTCTCATTATAGATGATGCCAGGAAAGACCAAAACAGATGTCACGGAACCACCACCACTTCCCAGCCAGGAGCCCCCCAGGGACAGCACAGAACAGCTAGGTCCACCCTCCGGGCCCTCTCTTCCCTTTGTGGGTGCCAGTGGCTGCCCTGAGGCCTACAAGCGGCTCCTGTCCAACTTCTGCAAAGGGACACATGGCATCATGTCACCATTGGCCAAAAAGAAGCTCCTGGCCCAAGTGAGCAAGGCAGAGGCCTTGCAGTGCCAGGAGGAGGGCTGTCGCCATGGAGCGGGCAGCCCCAACAAGGAACCCCAAGCACCTGCAGCCATTCACCCCCCAAAGAGTCCCCGGAGCCCAGGAGGGCTGGCTGAGAATTCCAGGCACCGGCCGACCCCACAGGAGAGATTGCAGGCTCCCAGCAGCAGCCTCAGGGAGGAGGCTCAGATGGGCCCCTGCCCAGCAGCCCCCATCATCACAGGCTGTTTCCACACCTGTCCCACTGAGGTGCTGAAGCCTATCAGCCAGCACCCCCAGGACTTCTTCTCTAGGCTTAAAGATGGGGTACTTTTGGGGCCTCCCAGCAAAAAGGAGGGGCTGTCAATTAAAGAGCCCCAGCTGGTGTGGGGCGGTGATGCCAACCGCCCCTCTGCATTCCACAGAGGCGGCTCCAGGAAGGGCAGCCTCTACCCCAAACCCAAAGCCTGCTGGGTATCCCCCATGGCCAAAGTCCCAGCTGAGAGCTCCGTGCCCCTACCCACCTTCCCCAGCAGCCCAGGCCTCAGCAATAAGCGCAGCCTGGAGGAAGACAGCTTTGCTCATGGTGGCAAAAAACTGCGTGCTGTGTCTCCCTTTCTTAAGGAAGTGGACGCCAAAGAGTGTGGGACCAAACCCGCAGGGCCTGGCCTGGCCGTCTCCTGCTTGCTGGGTCCAGCTCTGGGGCCTGCCCCCCCGGAAGCCTACAGGGGCACCATGCTGCGCTGCCCACTGAACTTTGCCAGTACCCCGGACCCCTTAAAAGGCCAGACCACACTCCCCTTTAGCCCCCTGCTCATCCCAGCCTTTCCAGCCCATTTTCTGGCCACTACAGGCCCATCACCTATGACCACTGGCCTGATGCACTTTCCCCCTGCATCCTTCAACAGTGCCCTCCGCCATAGACTTTGTCCAGCTTCGTCTGCCTGGCACGCACCACCAGTCACAACCTATGCAGCACCCCACTTCTTCCATCTCAACACCAAGCTGTAGGTCACAGCAGACAGCGTTGTGATGAGCTGCCCTGAAAAGGGTCTGCCATGGCCTAGGATGAGCAAGGACTTGGGTCAAGGCTAGATCGTAGGAACCAAGAGCCCTGGGTTGTGCTGCTGGCCAGGCAGCCTGATATAAGGAGGAAGACAGTGGGAAAACTGGGTTTGTCTCAAGGAGCTGCTTAGGAAAGAAGGTGCAGGATTAGCAGCTGGGAGCTGGCTGGCAACTCAGGCATTCAAGTTGCCCATGGAAAGTCCAATAAAAAGACACCAATGTGAGTCTACCCACCTCCAACATGTGCCTGGTGTGGACCTTTGAAAGGGCAGCTAAGGCTCGGCACTTGTGGCTCAAGCAGCTAAGATGCCAGTCACATACACCTGAGCTGGTGGATTCGAATCCAGCCTGGGCCGCCAAACAACAATGACAGCTGCAACGGGAAAAAAAAAAATGGCCGGGTGTTGTGACAGGTGCCTGTAGTCCCAGCTACTTGGGAGGCTGAGGCAAGAGAATCGCTTAAGCCCAGGAGTTGGAGGTTGCTGTGAGCTGTGATGCCATGGCACTCTACTCAGGGTGACAGCTTGAGGCTCTGTCTCAAAAAAAACAAAAAACGGGGGGAGCAGCTAAGACAGGACAAGCTTGTGGGTGGGGCTGTCAGTGGGGGAGTCAGGGAGATAGACCTGAAGGCCCCACCCCACTGAAGAGTGGGCCCAAAGCAAGCCTTGGCCTTCTGCTCACTTTTCAGCAGGCTCTGCTCCCATCCTGTTCCTTTAACTTGCTTTCCTAGTTAAGCTCCAGGCAGCTGCCTATTGCCTTCGTTGTGAGGATGGTAGTCTGAGGCTCAGAGAGGGTAGATGACTTTCCCAGGTTGCCCCAGCAGGCTAGGAGCAGGTAGGCCATAGACAAGTGTGACTCTGGTGTCCTCAGCTGAGCTACAGGACCCTGGGGCATCAGGACAAGCTCTGACTGTTATTAGAGCTCCAGGGAGTTGAAAGTGTGACCAGGAAGCCCAAGTTGGTGGACTTGTAGGGCTTTGTGATCCTCTTGCCCATCTGCCCCATAAGGACCAGCCAGGAAGGCCCACTCAATGGGATGAGCTGGGGGGTAAAAGGAATAAAAGGACCTGTCTGGGCCTCAGCAATTGCATTATAAAACAGGTCGGGATGTGTCCAGGAGGCACACACACAAGCCCTGCAGTCTGATGCCCTCCTTCCTGCAGGCTCAGGTGCGGAGCAGGGGCCTGTCAGAGGTGTCCCTCCACAGGCAGCCTGTTCTCAGAGCAGCTTCATACCTGTTTCAGGGAAAGCGGGGCCACCATTGGCCAAATGAATGCCAGATTCCAGGGCTGCAGGTGTTCCTGTGCCCCTGGAACTCACCCTGCCCTCAGGCTGTGGCTGCAGGGATGCTTGTGACCTCAGGCCATATGAGGGACAATCTAGTGTGACTTCCTTAGTTCATGAGTGGGGAGATCAAGGTCGGGTGGGAGGGATCTTGCCAGCCCATCCAGGATGTAGCCTAGGTCAGGGAACATGCAACATGCCTGGCACCAGGGAGTAAGGTGTGAGGGCAAAAAGGCCACCTTATCCAGCCTCTACCTCCAACCTCCTCCTCCAGGAACTGCCTGTGGAGGGGAGCTCAGGCAAAGGTGCTCTCCAAGTGAGGCCACTGATGGGGTGGCCAGGTAGTAGTGGAGCCTGCTGATGTGAGCACTCTCAGCTTTTCAGGGACATCTCCAATTTCCTGCTTCCTTTCTGAGAGATTTCAAGATGCCAGCCTGAGAATCTGTGTGACTAGCCCTGAGCTCCCAACTCCCTCACACATCTGCATGGAGCTCACCTCTCCAAGACTCCAGAGGCCCTGTGGTTGATGAAGAATAGGGAAGGGACTGAGTTCTGCCTACCCTGCTGGCAAACACCCTGAGCACTGGGCTGTGGGTCATTTTACCAGATCTCTTGGACAGAGGGGAGGTGAGAGTTACCTGTTGTGAGCAGGATTTTACCTGAGACAGGGCAGAGTTGCTGGGTCCCCTTCAGCTGCAAAGCAACATTGGTCTGGCCCTGGGATTGCAAAGGACAGGTGCCTGGCGCTAGGAAATGGGCGCAGAAGGCTCAGTACTGTGGTTGTAGTGCCCTCTGGAGGTCAGTCTAGAGAATGCACCTTCCCTGTATCACGTCTCTGTCTTGGGCAGGGACGCCACAGAAGATGCTGCCTGTAGGTCATGCTTCCTGGAAAACCTCTGGGGCTATGTGCCTCAAAACCCTGGTGTGCTAGCTTTACACAGTTCTCATTCACTCTTCACGATTCCCAGGAGAAGACACAGTGCTGCTGTAAGCAAAGAGTGAGGATGGGGACCAAGTTTTGGAGGTCTGAGGTAAAGGGAGAAGGGGAACAAGTGAGCTCACTGAGTAGAGCAAGCCCACAGAGAAGTGGCTTTGGAAAGCAACAGGCTGCACTTGAGGTCAGTGGCTGAGGAGTCAGTGAGACCAGGCAGCCAGCTGGGTGCAGACTCAACTGGATGCCCCTGAGTGGGAGTTCAACCAGGGGCTGGTGCAGCAGAGAGGCACAGCGATCTGATGTGAGTACAGGAAGCCACAGAGGGCCTGAATTCTAAGCCAGGGACAGGCTTTGGGACCAAGGGACTGCTGGGGAGATCAGAGGGCTGGCTGAAGTCATCATAGGTGTTGGGCATGTAGAGGAGAGAGGCCAGGAGGTGAGGAGCCCAAGGATCACCACACATGAGGATAGCAGTGGTGTTGGGGAAGCAAGTAGGCCAGGGCCAGAGTGAGAGGGAGTGGAAAAGAAAGGTGCAGGGCGGAGGGATTTGGGGGGCATAGCAAGGACATGATACAGGGTGGCAATAGACTATGGCAGCAAGAACCTCACCTTCCTTTCAGAGCAGTGGAGAAACGACTACATTGGAGGGGACTGCATGGGTGTGGTCTGGGGAAGTGTCAGAGGGGCAGTGAGGAGCCCAGGCAGGTAAGTAAGAGATGTCCATGGCTTAGCAAAGACAAAGACCAGAGGCTGCTAACGGTGGCCTGAGATGTTTAAATGTTTTTTAAATGTAGCTACTGGCATTTAAAAATCAGACTTCACATAGAAAAACTGAATATAAGTTTGCTATATAAAAAACAGAATTGGCTCGGTGCCTGTGGCTCAACGGGCTAAGGCGCCAGCCACGTACACCTGAGCTGGCGGGTTCGAATCCAGCCCGAACCCACCAAACAATAATGACGGCTGCAACCAAAAAATGGCCGGACTTTGTGGTGGGCGCCTGTAGTCCCAGTACTTGGGAGGCAGAGGCAAGAGACTCGCTTGAGCCCAGGAATTGGAGGTTGCTGTGAGCTGTGATGCCAAAGCACTCTATCTAGGGTGACAGCTTGAGGCTCTGTCTCAAAAAAAAAAACAATTTCTTTGGGCGGTGCACATAGCTCAGTGGCTAGAGCACTGGCCACATACACCAAGGCTGGCAGGTTGGAACCTGGCCCGGGCCAGCTAAAACAACAATGACAACTGCAACAACAAAAAAGAATTGCTGGGCATTGTGGCAAGTGCCTGTAGTCCCAGCTATTTGGGAGGCTAAGGCAAGAGAATTGCTTAAGCCCAAGAGTTTGAGGTTGCTGTGAGCTGTGATGCCACAGCACTCTACCCATGGTGACAGCTCAAGACTCTGTCTCAAAAAACCCCAGAATTTCTGACCACATGGGATCACTTTCTGGGCCTGAGCAATGGCTGTTGCCCCTTGGACAGGGAGACCAGCTCTCCTCCCCAAGCCAGAGGGACCCTGCCCTCCACCGCCTAGCACTGCTTGGACTCTTCAAAGGCTCCTTCCCATCCTGGGGTTTTTTTGTGTGTCTGGGATTCCCACCACCTGTGGGCCTTGCCACCCTGCCCTTGAGGGGACAGCGGACAAAAAGGAAAGCTCAAGAAGCTGGAAGGCAGAACACAAGCCCTTGAGGCCTGACTCCCTCATATGGTTTGTGTATCAGAGACTGTTCTTGGGCCTTTTACTTGCAAGCAACAGAAACAAACCCTGACTCTGGCAGGAGAGCGCCTGATGACTCACAGAACTACAGGGAGAGCTAGATGCCCAGATTACAGCCCTGGGGGGACCACAGACCTTCACCCCCTCTCCGGGGCACTGCTATTGATGAATGGTCTATGGGCATCTCTTCCCAACTCTGCATTCAATGGTGCCTGCTAGGAGCTTGAAGTAGGCCAAGCAGGGAGATCTATACCCCTTCAGAAGTCAGCATATGGGCTGGGTGCAGTGGCTCACATCTGTGATCCTAGCATTCTGGGAGGCTAAGGTGGGTGGATTGCTTGAATTCACAGTTTCGAGACCAGCCTGAGCAAGAGCAAGACTGTCTCTACTAAAAATTAAAAGAACTGAGGCAAGAGGATTTCTTGAGCCCAGAGTTGAAGGTTGCTGTGAGCTATTATGATGCCATGGCACTCTACCCAGGGCGACAGCTTGAGATTGAGACTGTCTCAAAAACAAAACAAAAAAAACTTAGCAAGTGCTAGAAACCAGGGGTCCCCAAACCTCCAGCCAGTGGCTAATCAAATCACCTGGCCACGTGCATCACCAACTGCTTTCTGTCCCATGAGTTCAGCTCAAGGATACACTTTCAGGAGAGAATCTGATCTAAGGCCTGTGCTTATCAATACATTCCCAAGGCCTATTACCCAGAGGAAGTGTGTCTGCCAGGTAATCAAAACAGCAGCCACTACACTAGATGATGCCAGGTGCATATCTGGGCTTCCAATTCCTCATCTGATAAGAAGATGAGTCACTTCTACCTCAAAAGTCACAGGCATTTAGTGAAAGTGCTCTGTAAACTGAAGTTCTGATGAATTCAAGTTATTGCCTCCTTTCCACCCACAGTTCTGCTCACCCAGCCTGACCACCCCTGCCTTGCCCTTTACACTACTGCTTTTATAATTCCTGCCCTCCTGCCTGGCTTCTGACTCAGAGTGACCCTGACTTCTGGATCCTGTATGTGTCTACGTCAATGGCAAGTCAGTTCCCCCCATGTTATTAATTCTGACCAACTGATCATAGTTGACTGCAGATTTGGGTTGATTCAATGTGAAAGTGATGCAATTGATTAGTAATAATCTGCTAAGGCCAGAGGAGGGACTCAAACGCTTGACTGCCACATACCAGTTCCATCTGTATGCACAATGATCTGCCTGATGATGGTCTGACTACTGTGGGGCTGATCTCCTGGCCACATACCAGCCACAACTCCTGTATAGAGTTGTCTGGCTGTCCTCCTGAATGAACAAGGGCTGTGGAGGAGGAGGACTTGGGCCGGAGAGTCATCCTAGAAGCTTGAGTTGCCCATCACTTTGTCCTAGGTCTACAGAGTTTGGTGCCTGAGAATAAATCCAGCTAGGCTGCCCCCAAAAGGGAAAAGGACTTTCCACAGCGGCTGGATAAAGAGGGATAATCTAAGGTCCACACCAACTTTGTGAAGTAGAACAATTCAGTGTCATTTGTTGGGTAACAGCAGTGTTTTTGACATGTGGCCTGGGGCTTTTTTGTTTGTTTGTGAGACAGAGTCTCACTTTGTCACCCTCAGTAGAGTGCTGTGGCGTCACAGCTCACAGCAACCATAAACTCTTGGCTCAAGCAACTCTCTTGATTCAGCCTCCTGAGTAGCTGGGACTACAGGTGCCTGCCACAACACCGACCTATTTTTTGAGACAGGGTCTCGCTCTGGCTCATGCTGGTCTTGAACCCATGAACTCAGGCAATCCACCCACCTCCGCCTCCCAAGTGCTAGGATTACAGACGTGAGCCACCACCCGTCTGGCCTGGGGCTTTGGATATGGGAATAATCAGTGGGACTAAAAGAATTATGGGTGGCTCGGCGCCTGTGGCTCAACGGGCTAAGCTGCCAGCCACGTACACCTGAGCTGGCGGGTTTGAATCCAGCCTGGGCCTGCCAAACAACAATGACGGCTGCAACAAAAAAAAATGGCCAGGTGTTGTGGCAGGCGCCTGTAGTCCCAGCTACTTGGGAGGCAGAGGCAGGAGACTCACTTGAGCCCATGAATTAGAGATTGCTGTGAGCTGTTATGCCACAGCACTCTATCCAGGGTGATAGCTTGAGGCTCTGTCTCAAAAAAAAAAAAAAAAGAATTATGGGTATGTGGTGGCTCACGCCTATAATCCTAGCACTTTAGGAGGCCAAGGCCAAGGGGGCACCCTACCTGGATTTCTTCTTAGGCACCAAGTGTGGATCACTTAAGCTCAGGAATTCAAGACCAGCCTGAGCAAGAGAGAGACCCCCATCTCGACAAATAGAAAAAACTAGCCAGGTGCCTATAGTTTTAGCTACTCAGGAGGCTGAGACAAGAGGCTTGCTCTCTTGAACCCAAGAGTTTGAGGTTGCTATGATACCAGAGCACTCTACCCAAGGTGACCAAGTGAGACAGTCTCAAAAAAAAAAGAAATTATGGAAATCAAAAGAATCATTCCAGGCTCTAGCGCCTGTAGCTCAGCAGTTGGGGCACCAGTCACATAACACTGGAGCTGGCAGGTTCAAATCCAGCCCAGGCCTGCCAAACAACAATGACAACTACAACCAAAAAACAGCCGGGTGTTGTGGCAGGTGCTTATAGTCCCAGCTACTTGGGAGGCTGAGGCAAGAGAATTACTTAAGCCCAAGAGTTTGAGGTTGCTGTGAGTTGTGACACCACGGCACTCTACCAAAGGTGACAAAGTGAGACTTTGTCTAAAAAAGCAAAAAATCATTCCAAATCATTCCTATACTGATCAGCTCACTCCCCTGCATAAACTTCGCTCATGACTCTCCATTGTCCTCAAGTCAAAACCCTGATGTCTCAGTCTGGAGGGTTCTTCTTGGGCTCTGCTTTCTTGCCCAGGCTCCTGGCTTACCACCTCCTACACCCACACCCTGCCCCTGCAGCCTCTGTCTGGGCTGAGACCCAAGGCACCACTCCACCTCCCTTGCAGGCCAAATCCTCCCACTGCAGGGGCTATGCTTTGGAAGCATATGCTGCTCCTTCCACCTGAAAAATTGTCTCTGCTCTCACTTGTCCTTCTAGCCTCACCCAGAAGTTTCTTCCTCCAGGAAGCCTTCCTGGCTCAAGTACCCATTCCATGTGCCATCACAGCACCCAGTGCTGCTCCATCCTGCCACTGTGGACCTATGATATGTTTGTATCCCTGCCCTTCCCAGACTGTCAGCTCCTTGTAGGTAGTCCACATTCTCTATTCTCCACCAATCCCCAATTGTACCTAGCCCCATATGACAGGGGTAATTTCCTTTTTTTTTTTTTTAACCTGAATTATTTTTGTACATATACCTACTGGCCAACATTCAGAAACACCTCTCAATGTTCCCCTACTTCTAAGTGGTTCTCAGAGAGCTTTTGCATGACCAGCAGGCATCTCCAGTTCTTTTTTACTCCATTGGCCCAAGTTGCTGGTGGCCTGAAGAGGAGCAGTTCTTTGTACCAATGATCCTGGTCAATTCCGCTTAACTTCTGGAGAAGGAATAGAACCCACCCTTGATTCTTCCTTTAGAAACATGGGCTATGGCCTATGGGGGCCATCCCTTCCCCACCTGCACACACACACACACACACACAAATTGAGACTAGTCAGGGAAAGTTAATAAAGTTTTATTAAAGTTTCTGGAAAGCAGGCTCGGTGCCTGTGGCTCAACGGGCTAAGGCACCAGCCACGTACACCTGAGCTGGCGGGTTCGAATCCAGCCCGGGCCCGTCATTGCAACAACAATGATGGCTGCAACCAAAAAATGGCCGGGCGTTGTGGTGGGCGCCTATAGTCCCAGCTACTTGGGAGGCAGAGGCAGGAGACTCGCTTGAGCCAAGGATTTGGTGGTTGCTGTGAGCTGAGATGCAACGGCACCCTATCAAGGGTATTAGATTGTGGATCTTTCTAAAAAAAAAAAAAGTTTCTGGAAAGCAGAAAGGATGAAGAACAAAGACATAATCCTCAAGTGCTTCTTGAAGCTGCCTTTCAACCTTACCAACCCAGAGGATGCTGGTTCCCTGGGATAACCCAGACTTCCGGCCACCATCTGCAGCTCTGGGGGGCCCCACACTTTGAAATTTGAACCCAACTCAACTCCCTGCCTCAGAGAAAGGGGAGTTTGTTTTTCTTCACCCTCTTGTGGAGCTTTTCTCTAAATCTTCCAGTCCCAAAATCAACATCTTAGCTGGTGGTTGATAGTATCAGACCAATTATTAAAACTTTTGAAAATCACCTCTGCTTAGAAGCAGTCATCCAATCAAAATGGTTGGTATAGGATAACCCTCTCCCCACAAAAAGCAGACCAGACCCTATCAACTAACATTCCTTCCTTGCTAACAGAATCCTGGCAGAGCATCACTCCAGGTAAAAGGACATGACTGATAGTAGCCAATTATAACAATTCTGTTCCCCAATTCCCCAGCCTCATTGGCAACCAGGAGCCACATGACTCAGCTCTAGCCACTGTGTTCTGTTAGAGACTGAATCAGGTTCCCTCAAAAATTCATATGTTGGGCTCGGCGCCTGTGGCTTAGCGGGCTAAGGCGTCAGCCACGTACACCTGAGCTGGCGGGTTCGAATCCAGCCCGGGCCCGCCAAACAACAATGACGGCTGCCTGTGGTCCCAGCTACTTGGGAGGCAGAGGCAGGAGACTCGCTTGAGCCCAGGAATTGGAGGTTGCTGTGAGCTGTGATGCCAGAGCACTCTATCCAGGGTGACAGCTTGAGACTCTGTCTCAAAAAAAAAAAAAAAATTCATATGTTGAAGTCCTAACCCCAAATGTGACTGTTTGAGGATAGGGTCTTTAACAAGATAACTAACATTAAATGAAGTCTCAATAATCCTTATATTTGGGGGAGTAATAGAAAAATAAAACAAAAAATATGCAAAAACAAAAAATAAAAGAATAATTTTTTTTTAGAGACAAAGTCTGGAGTGCACTGGTGTCATCATCACACTGTAACTTGAACTCTCTAGCTCAAGCAATCCTCCTATCTCAGCCTCCCAAGTAGCTGGAACAAGTATAGTTGCCTGCCGCAGTACCTAGCTCATTTTTAGATTTTTTTGTAGAGATGGAGTCTTGCTATGTTGCCCAAGCTGGTCTTGAACTTCTGGACTCAAACAATCCTCCTTCCTTGGCCTTCCAAAGTGCTGGGATTATATGCATGAGCCATTGTACCTAGCCAAATTTTTTTTAGATAGAGCCTCAAGCTGTCCCCCTCGGTAGAGTGCCGTGGCATCACAGCTCATAGCAACCTTCAACTTCTGGGCTCAAGCGAGTCTCCTGCCTCCGCCTCCCAAGTAGCTGGGACTACAGGCGCCCACCACAACACCTGGCCATTTTTTTTGTTGCAGCCATCATTGTTGTTTGGCAGGCCCAGGCTGGATTCAAACCCGCCAGCTCAGGTGTACATGGCTGGTGCCTTAGTCACTTGAGCCACAGGCACTGAGCCTAGCCAAATTTTTTTTAAAGAAAAACAAAATCAAATAAGATCACAAATAAGGTTAAATCAGGCTTAATCTGGTAGCACTAGTGTCCATATAAGAGGCAGGACACCAGAGTGTGTGCTCACTTGCTCTGAGCACAGAAGAAAGGCCACATGAGGTTGCAGCAAGAAGGCAGCTATCTGCAAGCTTGGAAGAGAGGCTTCAACAGACACCAGAGCTGCCAACATCCTGATCTTGCACTTCCAGCTTCCAAAACTGGAAGAAAATAAGTGTCTGTTTTTTTAGCTGCTCAATCTATAGCACTCTGTCATCGCAGAATAGCACGAGCTGATTAAAACAAGATCTAAGAGGAAATCTGTGAGGAAGGCCTTCTGGGAAGCTTTTGCTTCTCCCCCTTTACCTCATGAAGAGTCATTCCTAGGGAAGAGCAGGAGTAAATCAAGGAACTTTCAACCAGCTGGATTTCAAGATTCCCATGGATCAGTGATTATTATGTGCCTCCTACTTGTATGGAATAGGGAACCTGTGGCCTTCTGAGTTCAAGTTGTTCTTTTTTTTCAGAACCAAAGGATGCAAGAAAAGCCTCATTTTTCTTTGCTACATCCCCTTTGATAAAATAATTTGTTCTGTAAAATTTGGATTCACTCAAAAGACCACACTTAAGGACCTAGAAGGCCATATACAATATTTTTTTCTTTTGAGACAGAGTCTACGTCGCCCTCAGTAGAGTGCTATGGCATCATAGCTCACAGCAACCTATAACTCTTGGGTTTAAGAGATTCTCTTGCCTCAGCCTCCCAAGTAGCTGGGACTACAGGCATCCACCACAACGCCTGGCTGTGTTGTTGTTGTTGTTGCAGTTGTCATTGTTGTTTAGCAGGGCTGGGCTGAGTTCAAACCCGCCAGCCCCAGTGTATGTGTCTGGCACTCTAGCCACTGAGCTACAGGCTCCAAGCCTACATGCAATATTTTGGATTTTAAGCAGATGCTGTAAAGGGTTGAGGCTTTGGAGAAACCTTTAAACAGGAGCCAGAGAAAAGGACCTTACTCAGAGTCATAGCTCAGGGAGCACAGCAAGAAGGTAGCAAGCTGGATACAGAGTATGATCTGGAGTGGTGGAAATCTGATGAATTAGGCAAGTGATTGGCGACCAGCCAGGATGGGAGGAAGCCTTTCTAGAGCTTTTAGTAGTTGAAGGAAGCTGCATGTTGAGTGGAAAGCTTGGAAGAATGGGCAGACTCAAACAAATGCTGGTTGGAATGGATTTGCTATAGGTTTGGTGGCTGGTGAGACAGCCATACTGAGAAGGTCTTAATCTGGTAGCACTAGTGTCCATATAAGTGGCCAGGTGACTGCCATTGTGGAAAGGTCATGAGAAGCTCTTAGCAGGAGTCTAAAGAATGGCTATCTTAATTCCACCTGGCAGGATCAGAACTCCACTCTTAGGACAGGCTGAGGGATTCATGCACCCCGTGGGAACTGGAATCAGGGGGCACTGTGAGACCTGCCCCTGAGGGATTCTTGTGAGATTTTAAATCCCAGTCCATCAGGGTCTGAATGCTGAAGAAATAATCAGGTGATCACTAAAGGCAACTAAGTTTGGAATAAGGACCATAGAAAGTGCTGGCTGTGCTTTCTGTCTCCAAAAAATATCACAGCGCTACCTGGTGTCCCAGTGACACATTGCAACTACTGTCATCAAAAGCAAGGACTTCTGTTTAAAACAAAGGAGGCAGTGAGAAGTAAAAGGAGGATATGGAAGTGAACAAGAAGAAAGAACACAGGAGGAGGAACCACAGAAAAATTCAGGCAACATGTAAAACCAAAACAGAGGAACTCCCCCAAAGGATCATGAGGTAGCTATAGTGCAGAAGACTCCACTTATAGAGAATTAATGGACTCAACAGAATGGGAATTTTATTTCATTTTATTTATTTATTTATTTTGAGACAGAGCCTCAAGCTGTCACACTGGATAGAGTGCCATGGCATCACAGCTCACAGCAACCTCCAACTTCTGAGCTCAAGCAAGTCTCCTGCCTCCGCCTCCCAAGTAGCTGGGACTACAGGCGCCCGCCACCACACCCGACCATTTTTTGATTGCAGCTGTCATTGTTGTTTGGCAGGCCCAGGCTAGATTTGAACCCGCCAGCTCAGGTGTACGTGGCTGGTGCCTTAGCCCATTGAGCCACAGGCGCCAAGCCAGAATCGGAATTTTAAATATTGATGATAAAGACAATAAAAGGAATGGATAAGAAAATGCAAAGACAGAACCAAAAGTCAGATGAGAGATATATAGAATATAGAAAGGATATGGCAATGCTTAAGGAAATGAAGGAGACAATTGGGGAATGTAAAGATACAGTAAAAAGTATCAACAATAGGTTAGATCATGGGAAAGAAAAAACCTCAGAGCTAGAGGATAAAGTTTTTGAGTTAACCTAGGTAGTTAAGGAGGCAGAAAACAGACAGAAAGCAGAACAGGTACTTAAAGAACTATGAGACTCCATGAAGTGTTCAAATATACAAATAATAGGGGTTCCTGAAGGGGATGAAGATTGTCCCAAAGGAACGGAAGTCCTACTGGAGACCATAATAAAGGAAAACTTCCCAAGTTTTATTAAAGACCCTGACACACCTCTTTCAGATGGATATTGAACCCTAGGTCTTCGCAGCTCAAACAGAGCCTCTCCAAGACACATTGCAATGAACCTGTCCAAAGCCAAGATGAAAGAAAAAATTCTGCAAGTAGTCAGGATTAAGCACCAATTGACCTACTGGGGCAGAGCCATTAGGATGACAGCAGATTTTTCAACTGAAGGCTTCCAAGCCAAAAGAGCATGGTCATCCACCTTCAACATTCTTAAACAAAACAATTTTCAACCCACAATTCTGTATCCTGCTAAACTAAGCTGCAAAACTGATGGAGAAATCAAATCTTTTGTGGATATACAAGCACTGAGGAAATTTGCCACCTCAAGACTAGCTCTGCAGGCAATACTTAGACCTATTCTCAACACTAACCACCACAATGGACCACCAGCAAAGTAAACACCCAGAAGCTAAAGGTCAAAACGTAGCTTCTACAATGGCCCAAAGGATAAAACTATACAATGGACTTCCACAAAATAAGATGAATAGAACTCTACCACATTTAACAATTCTCTCAAAAAATGTCAATGGACTGAATTCACCACTGAAGAGGCACAAGCTGGCTGATTGGATAAAAAAAGCACAAGCTATCCAGATACTGTCTCCGGTATATACCTAGCCTTGAAGGGCAAATCAAGACTCAGGATTGGGCGATGCCTGTGGCTCAGTGGGTGGGGCATTGGCCCCATATACTGAGGGTGGTGGGTTCAAACCTGGCCCCAGCCAAACTGCAACAAAAAAATAGCCAGGTGTTGTGGTGGATGCCCATAGTCCCAGCTGTTTGGGAGGCTGAGGCAAGAGAGTTGCCTAGGCCCAGGAATTGGAGGTTGCTGTGAGCTGTGTGACACCATGGCACTCTACTGAGGGCAACAAAGTAAGACTTTGTCTCTACAAAAAAAAAAAGACTAGGGTTAAGGGATGGAAAATGGTATTTTAAGCAAATGGAAATCAGAAGAAAGGAGGGTTTGCAATCTTATTTTCAGATACAAGCAGATTTAAAGCAACTAAAATTAAGAAAAACAAAGATGGGCTCGGTGCCTGTGGCTCAACAAGCTAAGGAGCTAACCACGTACACCTGAGCTGGTGGGTTTGAATCCAGCTTGGGCCCGCCAAACAACAATGGCGGCTGCAACCAAGAAAAACAAAGATGGACACCTTACACTAATCAAAGGAAAAATTCAATAAGAAGACATTTCAATTTTAAATATTTATTTATTTATTTTTATTTTTATTTATTTTTTTTGAGACAGACCCTCATGGATAGAGTACCATGGCATCACAGCTCACAGCAACCACCAATTCCTGGGCTCAAGCAAGTCTCCTGCCTCTGCCTCCCAAGTAGCTGGGACTACAGGCGCCTGCCACAATGCCTGGCCATTTATTGTTGTTTGGCGGGCCCAGGCTGGATTCAAATCTACCAGCTCAGGTGTACATGGCTGGCGCCTTAGCTCGTTGAGCCACAGGCACCGAGCCAATTTTAAATATTTAAATCACAGCGCCCATTGATTCCAGTACCCATGGGGTGCATGAGTCCCTCAGCGGAGTTCTGATCCAACTTAGATGCTCCCAGATTTTTTTTTTTTTTTTGTAGAGACAAGAGTCTCACTCTATCACCCTCAATAGAGTGCCATGGCATTACACAGCTCACAGCAACCTCCAACTCCTGGGCTTAGGCGATTCTCTTGCCTCAGCCTCCTGAATAGCTGGAACTATAAGTGCCCACCACAATGCCTAGGTATTTTGTTGTTGTTGCAGTTTGGCTGGGACCAGGTTTGAACTCATCACCCTTGGTATATGGGGCCAACACCCTACCCACTGAGCCACAGTCACCACCCATTGCTCCCAGATTTATGAAACAAACCTTGATGGATCTGAGCAATATAATATCCCATAACACCATAATAGTTGGGGACTTTAACACCCCTCTGACAGAACTGGACAGATCCTGTAAACAGAAGTTAAACAAAGATAACAAAGGACTTAAATGTAACCCTAGAACAAATAGGATTAATAGACATATACAGAGCACACCATCTCAAAGCTAAGGAATATACATTTTTCTCATCAGCCCATGATACATACTCCAAAATCAACCACATCCTAGGATACAAATCAAACCTTAGCAAAACTAAAAGAATAGAAATTACACCTTCTATCTTCTCAGACCACAGGCAATAAAGGTAAAACTCAACTCCAACAAAAACGTTCATCCTCATACAAAGACTTGGAAATTAAACAATCTTCTGCTGAATGATAGTTGGGTTCAGGAAGAGAGAAAAGAGGAAATTGTTAAATTCCTCAAACATAACAACAATGAAGTCACAAGTTACCAAAACCTGTGAGAAACAGCAAAAGCAGTCTTAAGAGGGAAATTTTATTTTTTTGTTGGGGATTCATTGAGGGTATAAGAAACCAGGTTACACTGATTGCATTTGCTAGGGAAAATCCCTCTTACAATTGTGTTTAAGTGGGAAATTTATCACATTAGATGCCTACATTTGAAAAAAGAAAAAGAGTACACCAACAAACTCATGAACCATCTTGTGAAATTGGAAAAAGAAGAATAATCTAATACCAAACCCAGCAGAAGAAAGGAAATAACCAAAATTAAATCAGAGATTAATGAAATTGAAATAAAAGAATCATCCAGAAAATTAACAAAAGAAAAAGTTGGTCTTTCAAAAAAATAAATAAAATCAATAAACCTTTGGCCAGATTAACTAGAAACAGAAAAGTAAAATCCCTAATAACCTCAGTCAGAAATGATAAAGGAGAAATAACACATGCCACAGAAGTATAAGAGATCATCTCTGAGTACTACAAGAAACTCTATGTCCAAAAGTCTGACAATGTGGTGGAAATTGATCAATACCTGAAATCACACCCTCTCCATAAATTTAATTAAGAAACAGGAACAGACCAGTTTTAAGAACCTAGATTGAAGAAACAATAAAAAATCTCCCAACAACAACAAACAAAAAAAGCCTGGGCTTGGCGCCCATAGTTCAATGGTTAGGGCACTGGCCACATACACCAGGGCTGGCAGGTTTGAACCCAGCCCAAGCCTGCTAAACAACAATGACAACTTGTGTCTTCATTGTTATTATGTTTGAGGAATTTAATGATTTCCTCTTTTATCTCTTCCTGAATCCAACTTCAAAAGCAACAAAAAAATAGCTGGGCATTGTAGCAGGCACCTGTAGTCTCAGCTACTTGGGAGGCTGAGGCAAGAGAATCACTTAAGCCCAAGAGTTGGAGGTTGCTGTGAGCTGTGATGCTACAGCACTCTACCGTGGGCAACACACTGAGACTCTGTTAAAAAAAAAAACAAACCCTGGTCCAGATGGCTTCACACCAGAATTCCATCAAACCATCAAAAAAGATCTTGCTTATACCCATACTGCAGAAGTTATTCCAAAAAAATTGAGAAGGACAGAATCTTCCCCAACACATTCTATGAAGCAAACATCACTCTGATACCAAAAACCAGGAAAAGACCCAACCAAAAAGGAGAATTTCAGACCAATTTCACTAATGAATACAGATTCAAAAATTCTCAACAAAGACTCAGTGCCTGTAGCACAGTGGTTATGGTGCTGAGGCTGGCAGGTTCGAACTCAGCCTGGGCCAGCTAAATAACTGCAACAACAACAACAAAAAATAGCCGGGCATTGTGTCAGATGTCTAGGGAGGTTGAGGCAAGAGAATTGCTTATGCCCAAGAGTTTGAGGTTGCTGTGAACTGTGACACCAAAGCACTCTACTGAGGGTGACAGTGAGACTCTGTCTCAAAAAAATAAAAATTCTCAACAAAATCCTAGCCAACAGATTACAGCTACACATTAAAAAAATCATTCATCACAATCAAGTAGGTTTCATCCCAGGGATGCAAAACTGGTTTAACATACGCAAGTCCATAAATGTAATTCACCACATCAACAGAAGGAAAAACAAAGACCATATGATCCTCTCAATAGATGCAGAAAAAACATACAATAAAATTCAGCATCCATTTCTAATTAGAACTCTGAAGAAAATATATATAGGTGGCACAGGTCTTAAACTGATTGAAGCCATTTACGACAAACCCACAGCTAATATTATACAAAATGGAGTAATAGACGGCACAGGTCTTAAACTGACTGAAGCCATCTATGACAAACCATGGCTAATATTATATGAAATGGAGTAAAACTGAAAGCTTTTCCACTTAGGTCTGGAACCAGACAAGGCTGTCCTCTATCACCACTACTGTTCAGCATAGTGCTGGAAGTTCTAGCTAATACGATCAGGCAAGAGAAGGAAATAAAGGGCATTCGAATGGAGATTGAGGAGGTCAAACTCTCCCTCTTTGCCAACAATATGATCTTATACTTAGACTCAACCCCAAGACTCTTGGAAGTGATCAAAAGATACAGTAATGTCTCAGGATATAAAATCAATGTCCACAAATCAGAAGCCAATATATGTGCCAATAACAACGAAGATGAGAAGCTAATCAAGGACACAATTCCTTTCACAGTAGCTTCAAAGGAAATGAAATACCTAGGAATACACTGAACAAAAGAGGTAAAGAACCTCTATAAAGAAAATTATGAAACCCTAAGAAATAGCAAAAGTTATTAACAAATGGAAGAGCACATCATCCTCTTGGCTGGGAAGAATCAAGTTTGTTAAAATGTCTATTCTTCCTAAAGCAATCTACAGATTCAATGCAATCCCTATTAAAATACCAACATCATACTTTCAAGATTTGGAAAAAATATTGGATCAGCATCCGTAGCACACATACACCAAGGCTGGTGGGTTCGAACCCAGCCTGGGCCAGCTAAACAACTGCAACAAAAAAAAATAGCTCGGTGTTGTGGCAGGTGCCTATAGTCCCAGCTACTTGGGAGGATTTAAGGCAAGAGAATTGCTTAAGCTCAAGAATTTGAGGTTGCTGTGAGCTGTGACACATGGCACTCTACCGAGGGCAACACAGTGAGACACTGTCTCAAAATAAATAAATAAATAAATTCTTCATTTTGTGTGGAACCAGAAAAACCCCATATAGCTAAGGCAATTCTTAGTAATCAAAACAAAGCTGGGAACATCAGCCTACCAGATTTTAGGCTGTACTACAAGGCCATGCTGTTTTGACAGTGATCAAAACAGCATGGTATTGACACAAAAATAGAGACATAGACATCTGAACCAAATAGAAGACCTTTAAATGAAACTAACATCTTATAGCCACCTAATCTTTGATAAACCAAACAAGAACATACACGGGGGGAAAAAATTCCTATTCAATAAATGGTGCTGGGAGAACTGGATAACCACATGCAAAAGACTGAAACTAGACCCACACCTTTCTCCACTCACTAAAATTGATCCAAGATGGATAAGAGATCTAAATCTAAGGCATGAAACAATAAAAATCCTCGAAGCAACTGTGGGGAAAACACTTGAAGTTATCATACTGGGGAAAGACTTTATGAAGAAGACTTCAGTGGCAATTGCAGCAACAACAAAATAAACAAATGGGACTTAATTAAATTGAATAGCTTCTGTACAGCTAAGGAGACAACAGCCAAAGAAAATAGACAACTATCAGAATGGGAAAATATTTGCATATTATGAATCAGACAAAAGCTTAATAACTAGGATCTACAGATAACTCAAATTAATCCACATAAAAAAGCCAACAATACCTTATATCAATGGGCAAGAGAGATGAATAGAACTTTCTCTAAAGAAGATAGATGGGCTGGGTGCCCATAGCTCAGTAATTAGGGCACCAGCCACATGCACCAGGGCTGATGGGTTCGAACCTGGCCCCAACCTGCTAAACAAACAAACAAACAAACAAACAAAAAATAGCCAGCTGTTGTGGTAGGTGCCTGTTGTCCCACCTACTAGGGAGGCTGAGGCAAGAGAATTGCTTGAGCCCAAGAGTTTGAGTTGCTACGAGCTATGATACCACAGGACTGTACGGAGGGCAACAGTGAGACTCTGTCTCAAAAAGAAGAAGAAGATATCATATGAAACATGCTCATTGTCCCTAATTATCAGAGAAATGCAAATCAAAATGACCCTAAGATATCACCTACCCCCAATGAGAATGGCCCACATCACAAAATCTCAAAGTTGCAGATGCTGATGTGGATGTGGAGAGAAGGGAACACTTTTACACTGTTGGTGGGACTGAAAACTAATATAATCTTTTTGGACGGAAGTATGGAGAATCCTCAAATAACTCAAATTAGACCTCCCATTTGATCCTGCAATCCCATTACTAGGCAACTACCCAGAAGAAAAAAAATAATTTTAATCACAAGGACATTTGCCCTAGACTGTTTATTGAAGCTCAATTTACAATCGCCAAACTGTGGAAACAACCTAAATGCCCACCAATACAGGAATGGATTAACAAGCTTGGTATATGTATACCATGGACTATATAGAAGAGTTGAAACATTCTTCTTAGTAAAGCATCATAAGAACGGAGAAGCAATGATGTACTCAATTAAGATATGAGGACAATTAATGACCTAGTACATGGCAGAGAGCTGAATGGCCCAAATCAGCATCTGCAACTTTGAGATTTTGTGATGTGGGCCATTCTCATTGGGGTTAGTGGAGAGAGGGAAGGAAGGTGGTGGGGTCATAGTTTTGGAGGTAGGACACAATTATAAGAGGGACTTTACCGAACAAATGCAATCAGTGTTACCTGGTTCTCTGTACCCTCAATGAACACTCAACTATAAAAAAAAAGAAACCTAAACTGGTGACTCACACCTGTAATCTTAGCACTCCGGGAGGCTGAGGCTGGTGGATTGCCTGAGCTCACAGGTTTGAGACCAGCCTGAGCCAGAGTGACACCCCCATCTCTAAAAATAGCCTGGCATTGTGGCAGGCACCTGTAGCCCCAGGCACTAAAGAGACTGAGACAAGAGACTCACTTGAGCCCAAGAGTTTGAGGTTGCTGTGAGCTATGTCACTAGGGCACCCTACTGAGAGTGAAAGTGAGACTCTGTCTCAAACAACAACAACAATAACAAAACCTTTAAAAACAGGATAAGTATATTCTGTATTTGGGAGTGTGGTGGGAAGAATAATGGCTTCCCAAAGAAGTCCACATTCTAAACTCTGAATCCCATGAATATATCAGGGGACATGGCAAAGGGGAATTCAGATTTCAGATCCAATTAAGGTTCTACTCAGCTAATTTTAAAATAGGCAGATTATTCTAATCATCTTGGTGGGCCCAATTGAGAAAGGATACCCGAGAAGGGTGAGGTCTAGGAGAACAGGTCTTCTCAAGGAAACCACAAGGATATACCTGCAGGGTCCTCTACATGGTGACTCAGCTCTTAGGAATTTGTAAACTTAACTTCCTGAAACCTGGAAATTTCCAAGTTCTTTGAAATCCTATAGTTCTACAGGGGCTGGAATAGCATCTCCTGCTTGATTCAAACTGGCCACTGAGAAGGGTACCTGTGGGGTGGAACTTTTTGACTGTCAATAAAAAGGGAAAAACCAAGCCAGTCCGGGAGTGTGGCCATTTGGAATTCTTATATGCTGTAAGCTCCCGGGGGGTGAATAAAGCCCTTTCTCTTATAAATGTGGTGTTTGGGTACTCTTTCTCTCCGTTGGGCCTCTTCTTCCTACAACACAATGTCCTTAAAACTGGAAGAGGGGGACAGAAGAAGGAGAACTAGAGACAAGACAGTGTGAGGACTTGAATCAAACATAGCTGACTTTGGAGACAGAGGAAGGGGCCACAAGCTAAGGAATGTGAGTGGCCTCTACTAGCTTGAAGATAAGAAAATATTCTCCTCTAGTGCCCCAGAAGGAACATAGCCCTGCTGACACCTTGATTCTAGCCCCATGAGACCCATTTTGGACTTCTAATTTCCAAAACAGTAATATAATAAATTTGTGTTGTTCTAGGCCATAGGTTTGTGGTAATTTATTATAGCAGCAATAGAACACTAATGCAGAGAGGAATGTAAATAATTTGTGGCCAGAGGGCAGATGGTGGTAGTTTAAACTATGTCCACAAATTCTTGTACTCCTTTCAAAAAGTAGAGTCTACTTCCCCTCCCCTTGAGTGTGGGCTGGAATTAGTGACTCATCTAACTAATAAATAATAAAATAAGGCAAAAGTGATAGTGTGTGATATTGGGAGTCTGGGATAGCTTCCCATGTCAATGCTGGCTCAGGAGGGGGCATACAGGGCCAAGAATATCAAACAGAGACCACACCAACAGCTTCTAAAAACCAACAAGTAGGGCTGGGTGTGGTGGCTCATGCCTATAATCCTAGCACTCTGAGAGGCTGAGGTGGGTGGATTACCTGAGCTCAGGTGTTCAAGACCAGCCTGAACCAGAGCAAGACCTCGTCTCTAAAAAGTAGCCAGGCATTGTGACGGGTGCCTATAGTCCCAGCTAATTGGGGCTCAGTCAGGGTGGTGACTGTGCTCCAGGAAGGCCCTGGACATTGCAGGGCATCCTAAATCTTCCCTAGAGTTTGAGAGAATTCCCAGAATCCTCTCCACAAATCTTTCTTTGGGTATAAACCAGCCAGAAGCAGTTTCTGCTACTTGCCACTCTACCACCATCAGCCATCCAGCTGATGGTGAGTGTTCAGGGGCCCCAGCCAGCACAGGCTCATCTGTAGACAGTGCAAACAGCTTGAAGTACCAAGAAAGTGTTTGGGAAGGATGTGCCTAATGAACACACAGTATGTTGATGGTTTGAGAAGTTCCATTCTGGTGATTTTAATCTTGATAGTGAGCCATGTGGACAACCTGAGACCAAGGCGGATAATGATGAACCAAAAACTATAGTGAAAGCCAAACCATCTCAATCTATACACCCAAATTATGAGCAAGTTTTCATGTTACCATTCCAACAATATTGGACTATTTGAAACAAATTGGCAAGGTAGAGAAGTTGGATAGATAGGTTCCCCATGAATTAAACAAGCATCAGAAGAAATCATCTCAAACCTTGCCTTTCGGCTCGGTGCCTGTGGCTCAACTGGCTAAGGTGCCAGCCATGTACACCTGAGCTAGCGGGTTCAAATCCAGCCCGGGCCTGCCAAACAACAATGACGGCTGCAACCAAAAAATGGCCGGGCGTTGTGGTGGGAGCCTATAGTCCCAGCTACTTGGGAGGCTGAGGCAGGAGACTCACTTGAGCCCAGGAATTGGAGGTTGCTGTGAGCTGTGATGCCATGGCACTCTACCCAGGGTGACAGCTTGAGGCTCTGTCTCAAAAAAAAAAAAAAAAGCTTGCCTTTCTTTGCTGACAAGACATAAAAAATTGATGAAAAATTGATTCTTTTTGACAAACGCAAACATTTAACACTAGGGTAAAGATGAAGTACCAAAACACAGTCCAAAACCAAATATTCATCAGCAAAAGCTAACAGTGTCTGATGGTCCAGAGCTGGTATTATCCACTACAGCTTCATGAAATCTGGGCAATTAATAGTGGATGTCTATTGCAACCAACTGGGCAAAATTAGGGCTTCTTGTTTGAAGTATAACAAACTAAACTAACTGGCATTACATATTTAATGACCTATAGTCTTGGTGTCAGAAAAACAAATCAGACTTCGTAAAGACATGACTTTATTGCAAGGACAGTGAAGGGTTAGGGAAAAGGGTTTTTCTTTTATAAAGAGGAATAAATCAAGCTAGAAAGAACCAGGTGTGGAGAAATGGAATGAGAGGGTGGCCTGAGAGGATAGTAGAGCCAAGAACCTCTTACCCTGAGGCCAACCTAGTTTCAGAAGGTGTAAATATCTCTGCTGGCTCAGGCTGAGGGTAGCCAAAGCTCAGAGACCTTGGGGGAAGGAAAGATTCTGAATCAAAAATTTTTATTTTATTCTCATTGATTAGTGGAGACAGAACAGTTCAGCTATTAGTTATAAGGCAAAGAATGGGAATTTAGAGGGTCTATGTCTGATCGGGTCATCAGTAAACAAGGGAGACTTACCTAAGTCATAGAGGGAAGGGTGGTCTTTGTGGTCAGCTATTTCCTGGAGTATAAAGTGTGGGGGAATTCCTCAGCCTTTACTGTTTTTTTTTCCAGGCTCACAGGCTCACATAGTATTCAACACCATCATTGTTATATTCTAACTATATAATTGGTATATTCATAATGTGTAGTCTCAGGATTACTACATTTTGAATTTTTTTTCGGTTTGGTGCCCATAGCTCAGTGGGTAGGGCACTGGCCACATGCACCAGGGCTGGTAAGTTCAAACCCATCCCAGGCCTACTAAAACAACAATGACAACTACATCAACAACAAAAATAGCCAGGCGTTGTGGCAGGTGCCTGTAGTCCCAGCTAAATGGGATGCTGAGGCAAGAGAATCATTTTAAGCCCAAGAGTTTGAAGTTGCTGTGAGCTGTACTGCCATGGTACTCTGCCAAATGATGACATAGTGATCCTCTGTCTCAAAAAAAAAGAAAGAAATTTTTTTTTTTCCTGAAAAGATTGTTTATCCATTGTAAATTAGATGTGGTAACTACTTTTTGTTGAAAATAAGGTTAATCATTACATTTATATTCTGTCTAAAATGTTTTGATTTTCTTGTTTTGCATGCCCCAGAAACCAAATGTTTTTGTCAGCTGCATTATCTTTGTATTTTTTTTTGTAGAGACAGAGTCTCACTTTATCGCCTCAGTAGAGTGCCATGGCGTCACATAGCTCACAGCAACCTATAGCTCTTGGGCTTAGGCGATTGAGTCTCTTGCCTCAGCCTCCCGAGTAGCTGGGACTACAGGTGCCCACCACAACGCCTAGCCATTTTTTGTTGCTGTTTGACCAGGGCCCGGTTTGAATCCACCACCCTCAGTATACCCAGTGGCATTATCTTTGTAATGAACTTTCATCAGATCTTTTGCTTTTGATAGTTATAAGTAGTAAGGTTAATTAAGTCATCTATAGTCATTTTTTTTGGCTCTGACACCAGAGTGTGCTGTCTTCAATAAGGATGAACTATCTCAGAGCCCTGTGGAAAAGGACCATGCTGGCTGGACAGAATGGCTTATGCCTGTAATCCTAGAACTCTAGGAGGCTAAGGCAGGTGGACTGCTTGAGCTCAGGAGTTCAAGACCAGCCTGAGCAAGAGTGAGACTCCATCTCTACTAAGAAATGAAAACTGAGCCCAAGAGTTTGAGGTTGCTTTGAGCTATGACACCACAGCATTTTACCAAGGCTGACAAAGTGAGATTATGTCTCAAAAAAAAAAAAAAAAAAAAGAAAAGGACCATGCCAGGTACCTTCAGATATAGACTTCAGATGGCATTGTTAAATGATTTAGGGATCACACAAATGAACTGAGTCAGGATTTGTATGTAGAACTTTGAGAAATAGACGGATTCGTGAAGCTGCTAAGCCAAGATTAAGCAGCAGAAGAAACAGTGATGTAGGACTAAATGAACTGACAAGGTACGGTTGCAGGTTTTGCTTGGAATATTATTGTTTTAGTGTTCTATTTTTTTGATATATAATAAGCCACTAGTTTTTTTTTTAATATACGGACGATAGGGACAGTTTTCTAGTCCAAGTGAGAGACAACTAATAAGGGAGGGGAAGTATAGAAGTATAGATAAAAGAACAGAATGGAATTATTTAAACACAACAAATTTGGGGTGCCATTCTAGCTACTAAGATCAATATAAATAGAAATAATCCATAATTTATTCCTTAAAGAGCCTACAGCCAAGAGAGGCAATGTACCCTGAACGTGAACAAGCACCATGAAAGCCGTATGTGCTGAGAGCTGTATTAACTATATTGCCGTCCTCCAAAATGAAAAAGATATGCCACCAAATTTCAGTTTAGGTGAGGGGAACAACAAAAAGAATGGGAAAGGAAAGCAATAGAGATTAGCACAGAAGAAATTTCTGATTGTGAGAACTAAGTTAACACATGCATGAAGGCAGAAAGCCATGGGAAAAACTAAAGAAAGAATTAGTAGTACAATTTAGTAGGAATGTAGGGTATGCACAGGGGTTCAGGCCCAGTCAAAGGCCAAACCTAGACTTGATTGTGTAACTACTGCTGGGAAGAAAAAGGTAAATAAAGATTTGGGGGTAAATTATACTGTTGGAGCAACACAATAGGACTACTACGCTAACCGCAGCATGGAGAATGAATTGTCAGCTTCTCCACATCAAAAATTTTCCTTATAGGGCTCGGCGCCTATGGCTCAATGGGCTAAGGCGCCAGCCACGTACACCTGAGCTGGCAGGTTCAAATCCAGTCCGGACCGCCAAAGAACAATGACACCTGCAACCAAAAAATGACCAGTGTTGTGACGGGCACCTGTAGTCCCAGCTACTTGGGAGGCAGAGGCAGGAGACTCGCTTGAGCCCAGGAATTGGAGGTTGCTGTGAGCTGTGATGCCACAGCACTCTATCCAGGGTGACAGCTTGAGGCTCTGTCTCAAAAAAAAATTTTTCAGTTCAGCGCCTGTGGTTCAGCAGGCTAAGGCGCCAGCCACGTACACCTGAGCTGGTGGGTTTGAATCCAGCCTGGACCTGCCAAAACAACAATGATGGCTGCAATCAAAAATGGCCAGGCGTTGTGGCGGGCGCCTGTAGTCCCAGCTATTTGGGAGGCAGAGGCGAGAGACTCGCTTGAGCCCAGGAATTGGAGGTTGTTGTGAGCTGCAATGCCACGGCACTCTATCCAGGGTGACAGCTTGAGGCTCTGTCTCAAA
>CAUYON010135465.1:0-13138 GCA_963573935.1 Arctocebus calabarensis | reverse complement strand
CCCCCCTGGTAGAGTGCCCTCGCGTTACAGCTCACAGCAACCTCAAACTCTTGGGCTTAAGCAATTCTCTTGCCTCAGCCTCCCAAGTAGCAGCGAGTATGGGCACCTGCTACAATGCCCAGCTGTTTTTATTTTTATTTTTGGGGGGACAGAGCCTCAAGCTGTCACCCTGGATAGAGTGCTGTGGCATCACAGCTCACTGCAACCTCCAATTCCTGGGCTTAAACGAGTCTCTTGCCTCTGCCTCCCAAGTAGCTGGGACTACAGGTGCCCACCACAATGCCTGGCTATTTTTTGTTGCAGTTTGGCCAGGGCCAGGTTCAATCCTGCCACCCTGGGTATATGGGACCAGCACCCTACTCACTGAGCAACAGGCGCTGCCCAGATTCTTTTGTCTCTTGCCTCAGTAGTTCATAGGCGCCCAGCTATTTTCTTATTGCCGTTATCATTGTTTAGTTGGCCCGGGCTGGGCTTAGAACCTGCCAGCCTTAGTGTATGTGGCCAGCACCATAACCACTGTGCTACGGGTGCCGAACCTGGTGTGAAATTTCTGAACCCAAGTGATCCCTTGGTCTCAGCCTCCCAAAATGCTAGGATTACAGATGTGAGCTACTGTGCCCAGCCTGTATCTCAGCTTTGTTCTCTAAATACTTGTCTGTTTGTATTGCATCTCAGTAGTATTCTTTAAACTTTGTAGTAGTAGAAGTGTGGAGCTTTTCTTAATTTCAGTATAATTTTTACATTTACTTTGGTTCTTACATTTTTTTTCCCCTTACTTTATAAATGTTATAATCAGAAATTTGGGAAAGAAAGGCCTCCCGTGGGTTCTGTACGTTTGTGAAAGAATTACTATGAATTGGAGAAGTGAGTGTATTGGTTGTGTCAAGAGGTTGATTAAAGTTGTCAAGAATGACCACTCCGAAAGATACTTAGAAGCTGATTTAACGATGGTACCAGAGATGAGTATGGCTGTGCCCTTACTTTTCCAAACCAGGTTATAGAGGAACGTGGAGTCTCATATTGAGTAGGCTCAGCCTTTTACATGGTACCTAAGTAGAAAAGAAAGTTGGAATACCAGGTGCTTAACAGTGTGATTTTCCTGCTCCTTTTTGCCATCTAGAAAGGAATAGTTATTGAATGTGTAGTAAACAACATTGGAACTCCAATTTTTATTTCTTCCTTTTTTTTATCATCTTCAAAGATTTTTTTGAATAAACAACCAAACCCAAGAAAGAAGCTCCTTGTGCCTTGTGCACTGGATCCTCCCAACCCCAACTGTTACGTCTGTGCCAGTAAGCCGGAAGTGACTGTGCGGCTAAATGTCCATAAAGTGACTGTCCTCACCTTACAGGATAAGGTATGTGCAAAGACTAGTTTTCTTTTCCTTAAAAAAAGACTCTCGTTCCCTTTTGACTTCTTATATAGTATTGCTGTGATAACAGACTAAGGTAATTAACTCTGAAAGGTTCTATGTGTAGCTCCCATTTCCTCGGTTGCTTCACCATTGGGACTCCTGCAGGCTTGCTTTGTGGTTCAGAGTATATGCTTTGTATCCCAGAAAGGAATTGGGTGTATTTGGCTGGAGTGTTTACCACAGGTAGTATGGTACAATATAGTGACAAGCAGACAACCAACTTCTTTGCTCCTTTTTCCCAGATAGTGGATGAATTCCGTCAGTTTTAAGAGGTAGGAGGTGTCCTTGAGTGGTCCTGCCGTGGCTATAGCAGTGAACAAACAAGTGTTTACATATAGTAGAGCAGATCCCTTATCGCTCGCTAACTTTGAATTAAAGGCTGTGGGTAACTAGCAGAGTTTTTAGCTTCTTTGGAATTTGGGTATTGCCCACTTCCACCACATTTGGGGTCTCTAAATAATTCCTGAGGTCTGGGTTGAAGCTTCATAATGATACACATTTATCTAATAGTCCTGGTGTGGTAAGTTAGTTCCTGAGGAGGTAACGGCCTTTACACACCTGAATTAACCTATAGAGTTGGAGTGAGGGAAATGGGGGGGTTAGGAAATGGTCCTTAGGTTCCTAGATCAGTTTCTTTATCAGGGAAGGGTTGTTTTTTGTTGCTATTTTTTAATAACCCCAAAGTGTATCATTTTCCATTTGGACATCACTTCGGATTGTTGCCTGATTATGTCCATTTTAAGGCTTTAGTTTACATACCTCCTGAGAGGAAGAATTAGACCTTTTCCAAGAGGGAGGTTCTGCTTGTGAGTGAATGGTCTTTCTCCCAGAACTAGTTACACTGGGCAGATTGGATTGAGGGAAGCAGCAGGTCCACATGGGATGATTGCCTCACTTTCTTTCCTAAGATAATTATCTTTAGTATTTACAGACTCTTGAGCTTAAAAGTGATTGCTTTATTTATAAGGCAATTAGACCTAAAGAGACTCTCTCCATTGTTTTTTTTGGAGCATGTGGGAATTAATAGAATATCATTACTTGGAATTTAAAGAAAGAAATCTTGGGGCAGCACCTGTGGCTCAGTGGGCAGGACACCGGCCCCATATACCAAGGGTGGCAGGTTTAAACCTGGCCATAGTCAAACTGCAACAACAACAAAAAAAATAGCAGGGCATTGTGGTGGGTGCCTGTAGTCCCAGCCACTTGGGAGGCTGAGGCAAGAGAATTGCCTAAGCCCAGGAGTTGGAGGTTGCTGTGAGCTGTGTGATGCCATGGCACTCTACCAAGGGTGATAGAGTGAGACTCTGTCTCTACAAAAAAAAAAACAAATCTTTTGGAAAGGGGAGTGTTATATAATAATTAGGTTAATGAGCAATATTTTCCATCACGCCACCTGCCATTCATTACACAGTTGGTAATGTGAAATGCATTACACAGTTGCTAAGATGAAATGCAGTAGCACCTCTATAAGTTCACCACCGTAGGAACTGTAATAAACTGGTCACATAAGGAACTAGGTGGTGGTGCATGTCCAGTCTATGAAAATTAGGTCAATTTATGGAAGTGGTCGTTGTAGGGAGATGGTTGGTCATGGAGGTTCTACTGTATGTATGTAGCTCACTACCTAATCTGCAGGGAAAGACAAATAGTAGGAACTGGTCAAGGAGTTCTCAGTCTCATAATTGGAGGAAGCTTGATCTGATCTGATCCCCCCTAGATGTAGGGGTGGAGTGCTGGTGAATTCCCATGGCTTTCCAGGGATCTTAAAGAATGACTTAGTCCCTTTCCAGTAGAGAGGGAAATAAGAGCTTTAATAGAAAAGAAGCCTAGGGTTTTTTATGGTTTTCAGTTACCTATTAATATTTTGAATTTTTTTTTCAGATAGTAAAAGAAAAATTTGCTATGGTAGCACCAGATGTCCAAATTGAAGATGGGAAAGGAACAATCCTAATATCCTCAGAAGAGGGAGAGACGGACGGTATTATGATTGCATTTATTCACTGCCCTTGTGTGTATGGGTAGAGGCTTCCTAAAGGAAAGAGTGCCTGTTAGTTTTATCCGTTCATGATATATGGTACTCAGTGATAGGGGCAATGTTTGGTCATGGAGGTGCTCTTCCAAGTTGGGGCCACACAGTTCCAGATTTGGGAAATCCAATTTGTCAGTGTCTCAGACTATAGATACTGACCATTTACAGTCACTGCAATGCTCTTGTCCACTTCCAAGGAGCCTTCTTGCCTCTGTCATGGATTCTGGGAGCTAAGATAGTGATGAGAAGACTGTTCTGACTGTTAAGTCAGAGTGAGTAGGGTAATCTACAGGTTTAGGGGGTTTGTCTAAGAATGGGGAAGCCCTGATTGCTCCTCCTGTATAGCAGAAAGTATTATTGAAAACCAGTGCCCAGGCAGCACCTGTGGATCAAAGGTGTAGGGCACCAGCCCCATATGCTGGAGGTGGTGGGTTCAAACCCAGCCCTGGCCAAACCCCCCCCCCCCCAAAAAAGAAAAGAAGGCTCAGCGCCTGTGGCTCAACGGGCTAAGGCACCAGCCACGTACACCTGAGCTGGCGGGTTTGAATCCAGTGTGGGCCTGCCAAACAACAATGACAGCTGCAACCAAAAAATGGCTGGGCGTTGTGGTGGGCGCCTGTGGTCCCAACTACTTGGGAGGCGGAGGCAGGAGACTCGCTTGAGTCCAGGAATTGGAGGTTGCTGTGAGCTGTGAGGCCACAGCACTCTATCCAGGGTGACAGCTTGAGGCTCTGTCTCAAAAAAAAAAGAAAAGAAAAAAGAAAATCAGCGCCCAGATTTGGCTTGAATCTTTCCTTTTAAAAGTTTTACCAGGTCACCACTTTGTTAGTACATTTTTTATATAAAATACGATACATTTCATTGTTTCGAGCTTTTCTAGTGAGAATTGCATTGTAGTTCTTCCCTCTTGAAACTTCGCTAGTCAGTCTGATTGGATTCAGATGGTCTTACACTTATCTCTGACCCTGCAGCTCATTTCTCGTGTTGCCACTATAATTGATTTCTCCATGTCCCTGTTATTGCCAGTATACCATTACTTTGTAATGTTGAGGGTGCTATATATTGATTTATTCTTACTATTTGTCTAGTGGTCTTTTATTCAGTATCCTTTGGCAGATCCTGATGTGGATGGCTTTATTTAAATTTTAAGGATTATTGTCAAGGTTTGTCTTGGTTATAGTTGATTACGGAGAAATTATTTGGGATGTTAAGTCATGTGTAATTTGAGGCCCTGTTTTGGCTGGGTGATACTCTATTTTAGGAGTCTAGTTCAATATTTAAGCCCCATTGTTGCCAGGTGACTTCATCCAGAAAAGATGTTTGTCTGTGATCGTATGCTATCCACTTAGTTCTAGCCAACTTTTTCAGATGTTAGCTTAAAAATGGAACCTGGGCCAGGCACAGTGGCTCATGCTTGTATTCCTAGCACTCTGGGAGGCTGAAGGAGGTGGGTTACTTGAGCTCAGGAGTTCAAGACCAGTCTGAGCAAAAGCGAGACCCAGTCTCTACTAAAAATAGACAAAAACAGGCATTGTGGTGGGCACCTGTAGTCCCAGCTACTCAGGCTGAAACAGAAGGATCACTTGAGCCGAAGAGTTTGAAGTTTCTATGTGCTGTGACACCATGTAACTCTACCCAGTAAGACTTATGTCTCCAAAAATAAATAAAAGGAAACTAGTCAGGAATCTCAATGGCTTAAAATGTAGTCTCTTCTCCATGGAATACTGTGTTATGGAGGGTGCTACAGCAGTTATTCAGGTATGTTTGGAGTCTTGTATTACAGGCATAGTTACAGGTATTTTCTAAGTCAAGGGTAAATAAGACAGCAGTCCCTGGCTTGAAGTGCTTTGCAACCCGGAAGGAGAGGAGAGATAATTACCAGGTAGATTTAGTATTCTGGTTTGGGGCTGTGGCCGGGGGATATGAAGAGAAAGCAGAAATGACATAGGGGAGATAGAACTAGGGGTATAAAAGGCTGGGTTTGGTGGCTCGCACCTGTGATCCCAGCGCTCTGGGAGGCCCAGGCGGGTAGATTGCCTGAGTTCACAGGTTTGAGACCAGCCAGAGTGAGGCCTTGTCTCTAAAAATAACCAGGAGTTGTGGCAGGCACCTGTAGTCCCAGCTACTTGGGAGACTGAGGCAAGAGAATCACTTGAGCCCAAGAGTTTGAGGTTGCTGTGAGCTGTGAGGCCACAATATTCTACCGAGGGTGACATAATAAGACTGTCTCAAAAAAAACAAAAAAAAGGAAGAAAAGAACCCACATTAATTGATTTCTTTTGGATCATAGTGGCTGTAAGTTAGTGGTTCTCAACATTCCTAAAGCCACAACCCTTTAATTCAGTTCTTCATGTTGTGATGACCCCCAACCATAAACTTATTTTCGTTACTACTTCATAACTGTAATTTTGCTGCTGTTATGAATCGTAATGTAAATATCTGATATGCAGGGTGTATGTAGGCAACCCCCTGTGAAAGGGTCGTTTGACCCCCCAAAGGGATCGCTGCTGTAAGAGATTTCTAAAGTCCATGGAGGTGTATGAAAAGGCTTGGGAATGGAAATTTGGATAGAAGTTAGTCTCCAAGGACATTCCAGATAGTTCAAAAAGTCAAAACAAATAATGAATCTGGAGGCTCAGTGCCTGTGGCTCAAGCGGCTAAGGCGCCAGTCACATAAACCTGAGCTGGCAGGTTCAAATCCAGCCCGGGCCCACCAAACAATCACAGCTACAACCAAAAAATAGCCGGTGCCTGTAGTCCCAGCTACTTGGGAGGCGGAGGCAGGAGAATCCTTTGAGCCCAGGAGTTGGAGGATTCTGTGAGCTGTGATGCTGTACCACTCTACCCAGGGTGACAGCTTGAGGCTCTGTTTCAAAAAAATAAATAAATAAATAAACAAATCTGGAAATGAACTAGAAAAAACTATCAGCATTTTGAGGGTATCCAAGTAGGGAAAAACTTTCTAAGTGTTTTTTTTTTTTTTTTTGTAGAGACAGAGTCTCACTTTATCGCCCTGGGTAGAGTGCCGTGGCGTCACACTGCTCACAGCAACCTCCAATTCCTGGGCTCAAGCGAGTCTCTTGCCTCCCCCTCCCAAGTAGCTGGGACTACAGGCGCCCGCCACAACGCCCGGCCATTTTTTGCTTGCAGCCGTCATTGTTGTTTGGCTGGCCCGGGCTGGATTTGAACCCGCCAGCTCAGGTGTACGTGACTGGCGTCTTAGCCCGTTGAGCCACAGGCGCCGAGCCAATCTAAGTGTTTTCTTTACAAGCAATAAAGGATAAGGCAAAAAAGAGAAGGATGATGGTACTGTAAAGTGAAATTATATCCTTTAAACATGGTGATCAGAATTTATAATACACTATATTGTTTACTTAGGCCCTGGAGAAACCAGGAGATGGCTCCGCAGGTTCTAGACCGTCTGTGGGCTGAGAGTTGTGAGAAGAGAGAGTAAATTAGGGGCAAGGTGAAGCAGTTTTAAGACTTGAAGGCTTTTTTATTTTTTCTTTGTTTTATTTTTTTTTTTGTTGACTTTCTTTTGTTATTACTTGAAGGCTTTTATAGGCTAGGAGAGGAGCAGGTGAGCAAGCAGGAGAGAAGGGATAATTAAGGCAGAGAAGCCCTGGAGTGGAGGAGAGAGGGGACATGATGACATGATCAGAGGGTTTAAAAATGAAACATCCATTCAAGTTTTTGTTTTTTTTGTTTTTTAATTTTTGAGTTGTAAAATTTACTAAAATGTTATTGAGGTCATCACAGGTGACTTTTTAACAAGTGGAATCTATCTTAAGCTGTAAAATTTGCCTCTGACTCTCCAGGACGCTAGAATTACTTCAGTCTGAATGGGAAGAGTTCTCAGAACTTCTGTTTGGTGCCCTGGATGTAGTTTTGGTAGTTCAGGGCTAAATTCCTAAGTAAGTGGCCTAATATTTTAGTGTATTAGTTTGACAGGGCTGCCATAAAAAACGCCACTGCTTGGATAGCGTAAACATCAGAAATTTATTTCCTCACAGTTGTGGGGGATGGAAGTTCGAGCTGCTGGCAGGTCTGTGTTCTGAGGCTTCTTTCCTTAGCTCATAGGTGGCTACTTGTTTGCTGTGTTTTCACAGGGCCTCAGTGGTTTGCATCCACGATGTCTGTGTGTTCAGATTTCCTCTTTTTATAAGGACACTGATCGGATCGAATTGGATTGGAGCCCACCCTCTTGGCCCTGTTTTAAAGGATTTCACCATCTCGATTTGGGAGAAACATAATTGAGTCCATAACAGGGGGTTAGCTTTTTTTTTTTTGAGGCAGAGTCTAACTATGTTGCCTTCCGGTAGAGTGCTGTGGCGTCACAGGTCATAGCAGCTTCCAACTCTTAGGCTTAAATGATTCTCTTGCCTCAGCCTCCCAAATAGCTGGGACTATAGGCGCCCACCACAACAGTGATGCTTGGCTATTTGTTGTTGTTGTTGCAGTTACCATTGTTGTTTTAGCTGGCCCTGGCTGGGTTTAAACTTGCCAGCCTCAGTGTATGTGGCAGGCGCCCTACCCACTGAGCTACAAGCACTACCGCAGGCATTTAGATTTTTTTTTTTTTTTTTTTTTTTTGAGACAGAGCCTTAAGCTGTCGCCCTGGGTAGAGTGCTGTGGCATCATAGCTCACAGCAACCTCCAACTCCTGTGCTTAAGCGATTCTCTTGCCTCAGCTTCCCAAGTAGCTAGGACTACAGGCACCCACCACAATACCTGGCTATCTTTTGGTTGTAGTTGTCATTGTTGTTTGACCCGCCTGGGCTGGATTCGAGCCCGCCAGCTCTGATGTATGTGGCTGGTGCCTTAACCCCTTGAGCTACAGGTCCTGAACCAGGGATTTAGTTTTTTGAAAACTGACCAGACTGCTCCATGAAGGTGTAACTAAAATGTCAAAATTCCTTTCACGTGTCCTAGCTAATAATCACAAGAAGTTGTCAGAATTTGGGATTAGAAATGGCAGCCGGCTTCAAGCAGATGACTTCCTTCAGGACTACACTTTACTGATCAACATCCTTCATAGGTAGGAGCTGTTGATACTTAAATGTAAGAGATTATTTGAGTATACAAACTTCAGATAAAGTGGAGGAAAAGTGTTTTATTACTGAAAGCCATACTTTTCATTTGAAATTGCTATTTGCTTGAGTTGGGCACGGAGTTCTCTCTAAAGTTTCACTTATAGAAAAGTTTGGGCTTCAGAAATAAAAGCAGTAAACAAAAAATTTTGAGAGGTAACTCATCAGTGGTGGCTAATGAGAAAGACCTAGAGTCTAGACCTTTGAATAACTTTAATCAGAAGTGAATTCATTTCAATAATTGAACTGAAATATTAATTTTTCAATTATTTTTAAAGTTCTCTAGCAGAAATATTTCTTTCATAAGACAATATTATTTGTGATTTTGTGACAATAACAAGAATATTAAGAATTAGGCGGTGCCTGTGGTTCAGTGAGAAGGGCGCCAGCCCCGTATACTGAGGGTGGTGGGTTCAAACCTGGCCCCGACCAAACTGCAACAAAAAAAATAGCTGGGCGTTATGGCAGGCGCCTGTATTCCCTGCTACTCGGGAGGCTGAGGCAAGAGAATCGCCTAAGTCCAAGAGTGGAGGTGGCTGTGAGCTGTGATGCTATGGCTCTCTACCAAGGGCGACAAAGTGAGATTCTGTCTCAAAAAAAAAAGGAAAAAGAATTATCCTGTGCAGATTTCTCAGTCATATATTTTTTCTTTTATTTCATTTTACTTCTTGACCACTTAAAAAAAACAAAGAGTGCAGGCAGCACCTGTGGCTTATCAAGTAGGGCGCTGGCCCCATATACCGAAGGTGGCGGGTTCAAACCCGGCCTCGGCCGAACTGCAAAACAGAAAAATAGCTGGGCATTGTGGAAGGTGCCTGTATTCCCAGCTACTTAGGAGACTGAGGCGAGAGAATCGCCTAAGCCCAGGAGTTGGAGGTTACTGTGAGCTGTGTGATGCCACAGCACTCTACCCAGGGCGATAAAGTGAGACTCTATCTCTACAAACAAACAAACAAAAAAAGTGCTTGCATTATAAAATATTTACATATATACAGCATAGTTAAAGTATAAATGGTCTTCCACTTTGATAGATTCACCTGTTGAGGGAGGTATATTTTTGTATATGCTCATTGCTACTGCTAAACCGTGCCCTAAATTAGACATATTATTGAAGGCTTATGGTTGGAGTGGTGCTGCCACCTACATCCAGTTGTTTTGCCAGCATTACCTTCCGTCTATGAACATTATCATGTTTGTGGTTGCTAGGAGGGAACTGTGTTTTATGCTTGGTTTATTAAAAGCATAAAATGACAGGAACAACCAAATGTGGGTTATTAGGAAGAAGCATACGCTTCATTGAGTTATATCACAGTGTCAGAGATAGGTAAGCTAGGGCATGGTCTCATCTGGACCCCAGCTAGATGTAAGTGGTGTGCTTGTGTTCAGTTGTAAAAGTAAGCCATGGAAAGAACGTGTTCAGTATAAAGTGGGAATTTTATCTCATAGTGTCTAAAAGAGGAGGCATAATTAGGGTTTTTTTTTTTTTTTTTTTACCGTATTTTTTAGCTATCTGGGAACAGAACCCCCCTTAAAACATGTAAGTCTTTTGTTTGACTTTCATACATGTTTTTGGGAATTTATGTGCAAAAGTAGGGTGCCACCTATAGAGATGGCGGGGGGGCACCAGAAACTATGTAACTCTACCCCTAAAGCACCAAATCACTGTGGGTCACAATCAGGCTATAAGTATATTATATAGAATCTTTTTGACATAGTTGCTGAAGAAATTAGTCTGCTTTAGCAATAAAGGTTACTTTTGTTTTTTAAAGCCTTGACTTGAAGGTACAGTGGTTTAACTATTTTCAGTTTGAGTTTTGAGTTACCACAAAAATCTATTGTGTACATTCTTTTTTTTGAGACAGAGTCTCACTTTGTCATCCTCAGTAGAGTGCTGTGGCATCACAACTCACAGCAACCTGAAACTCTTGGGCTCATGCAATTCTTTTGCCTCAGCCTCCTGAGTAGCTGGGACTGCAGGTGCCCGCCACAATACCTGGCTATTTTTAGAGACAAAGCTTCACTCTGGCTCAGACTGGTCTCGAACCCTTGAGCTCAGGTGATACACCCACCTTGGCCTCCCAGAGTGCTAGGATTACAGGCATGAGCCACTGTGCCTGGCCTTGTACAGTCTTTTTTATTATAATTTTAGCTACTTGAAAGTCAGAATCTAAGTACTTGGTGTGTACGTAGTATATACTTTGAGCTCTAAGAAGCAGTTACTTCTCTGGTGCACCTTTGCTTTTTAGTCACAACATTAGTCCTGTTTTATAATGTCTGCTTCTCTTACAGTGAAGATCTAGGAAAGGATGTTGAGTTTGAAGTTGTTGGTGACGCCCCAGAAAAAGTAGGGCCTAAACAAGCTGAAGGTCTTGCTAAAAGCATAACCAATGGCAGTGATGATGGAGCCCAGCCCTCCACCTCCACGGGTGAGTCATGGCCCCAGCCAGCATGTCGTAGTTGCCTGCCAGGCAGGAGAATATACACAAACTGCTGATTTTGTGCTGCCACCTACATCTAGTTGTTTGAAATCCATAAAACTGTTGGAGGTGTGTATTTGAACTGATTGTTACAATGGAGCTTTGAGTATGTGAACTCTGTAACTTTGAAGATTGGGGAGATTTTTGTGGTCAGGGTCTCACTAGTTGTGCGAATTCCTGGTGGTAAGTGATTCCCTGACGTCAGCCTCCCAACTTGCTGGGATTACAGGCAGGAGCCCCCATGCCTAGCTGGGAGATTTTTATAGAAAATAGAAACATTTTTTTACAACTGGAAATCTCAGTTTACTAGTGCCCAAAGTCAGTTCACTCTAGGTAGTAGTGTTTTGGGATTCTGTGTGCTTGTTTTATTAGAAGCAAATCAATGCATGTGACTATTTTGAGTACACAGACACTTGGTGAGAATGGACTTTTAGCATTTTACGATTTCCTCGTAACCAGTGCAATGGGTGGGTGCAGGTGGGTACAGTGTGCCAGAGAGTTATTAGTTCCAAATAACTAACTTTTTACTGTGTTTTAGTTACAGTGTTTATTCCCCTCCCCTTTATTTATTTAGGAAGTTGAGGTTACTAATTTTTTACTTCTCCATTTGTCTTTGGCATTCTTTAGACTATGTTTACTCTTGATTCTAATAGTCTCGAGAGTTTTGGAGTGTGGTCCACCTGTGGGCCTTTGGTTCATGACCAGGTGTTCCCCATTGAAACTAGAAAGGTAGGTGGCGCCTGTAGCTCAGTGAGTAGGGCACTGGCCCCAGCCAAACTGCAACAAAAAATAGCTGGGTGTTGTGGTAGGCACCTGTAGTGCCAGCTACTTGGGAGGCTGAGGCAAGAGAATTGCCTAAGCCCAGGAGTTGGAGGTTTCTGTGAGCTGAGATGTCATGGCAACCTACCGAGGGTGACAAAGTGAGACTCTGTCTCAAAAAAAAAAAAAAAAAAAGACAGAGAAAAGAAATCAGAAAGGTTCATCATCCTCCTTTAAGGAAGAGACTATAGTATTTTTTCCAAAATCATAATCTGAAATATGTATTCACTAATCCTCTACTCTGGGTAACTTTCAGAGGTTACAGCAGTGACTTAGGTAGTCTGCCTTTGAGTTTGGTGGAGGGGGAGCTAAAGCCACCTTCACTGTAAGGTCTTGATCTATGGAGCTGCACTGCATGGTTTTGAACCCTGACCTCATCTTCTGCTTCTATGTCAGCTTGGGAAGTCGGTCTCTCTGTACCTTGATTTCCTTTTCTGGAAAATGGATAATAATATTATCTTCTTTATAGGGTTGTTGTGATGATTAAATGAGTTGTTATATGCAAAGTGCTCAGAACAGTTCCTGGCACATTGTAAGTGCTATATTTTGTTGTTGTTACCACCACTACCATTATTAGAATACGCACCCTCCACTTTTCTGTTGGAGAAGGTAGAGATAGAATCAAGGAAGTTTAATGATAGTTTTGAGTTGATAATACTTGTTACAAATTTTGATTAGAAACGAAATAGGTACTTGTTATATAGAACATTTTAAGCAGTATGGGAATATGTAATGTGTAAAGTGAAGATTCCCTCAGAGTAGCCATTCTTAAGGTTGGTAACTTAGAAGAATTAGAGTATTGGTGAGTCTACCAGTAGCTTCCACACTTTTAACCTTTGTTTCATTCTTTTCTCCTGAAATAAGCACAAGAGCAAGATGACGTGCTTATAGTTGATTCAGATGAAGAAGGTTCTTCAAATAATGCTGACATCAGTGAAGAGGAGAGAAGTCATAAGAGGAAATTGGATGAGAAAGAGAATGTTAGTGCAAAGAGGTCACGTATGGAACCGACAGAAGAGCTTGACGATGTCATAGCATTAGATTGAACAGCAGTGCCTCTTGACAGACCCTCTTTATTACATTCATTTATCTGGGCAGAACCAGATTATTTGTTATGTCCTTTGTTCCAAAGGGAAAAAACTGAGATCGGTAACTTTTGAAAATGATCGTGCTCCCTTTGAAAGCATTCATTTTGCTAAACTGTTAGAAGCATTGCAGTATGCTGTATTAAAGTAGGAATAGAATTTTAAAATCTTTTGAACAAAGTTGTGTGCATAACCAGTCATGAGATAAAACACAGCAATGCATG
>CAUYON010135464.1:0-22112 GCA_963573935.1 Arctocebus calabarensis | reverse complement strand
TAATGGATTTCTTACATCTGGCTGCTTTCAGAATTTCCTCTTTCATATTAACTTTCGTGAACTTAATTATGATGTGCCTGGAGGATGTCTTATTTGGGTTGGGTCATGCTGGGGTCCTGAAACTGTCTGCTATCTGAATTTCAGAAGCTCTTGGCATGTCTGGAAAGTTTTTTTTTCATAATGTCATAAAGAAGAGACTCTGTGCCTCGTGATGCCACTTCATCGTTTTCAGGTATCCCTATAAGGCAAATATTGGTTTTCTTCGAATTATCCCAGAGCTGTCTGAGAAAATGATCCATTTTTGCCTTCCATTTCTCTATCTCTTTGAGCATGTGGGAGCATTTGAAGTCTCTGTCTTTAGTTTCAGAAATCCTTTCTTCTGCTTGCTCCATTCTGTTTCTGTGGGATTCTACTATATTTCTCAGATCTTTGAGGGCTACAACTTCTTGTCTCAATGTGTCAATATCTTTGGTCATTTTCTCTTTGAATTCGTTCAGTTCTTGATACATCTTTTGGGTCATCTTTTGGATTACTGCTTGAAATTCTAATTCCATCTTTTCCTCCATTGCACTGATCTTAGTTGCTATCCAGACTCTGAATTCAACTTCTGGCATCTCAGCCATTTGCTTATGCAAGGGATCTTGTGCTGTATCTACCTTGTTGTTCCTTGGGGGAGTTTATCTACTCTGATTATTCATATTGCCAAAGTTTTTCTGTTGATTCTGCCTCATGATTATTTTTCACTGTTGCCTATGACCATCCTCAGAGTTGGGGAAGTGTCTCTCCCAGATCAGACCCTGGCTGAATCACTCTGTTGTTACTGGATCTTTGTAGGGAGTGACCCCCTGTCTCTAATGATTTCTCAAACCCCGCAGGGTGGAGAGCTTAAATCCTCCTCAGCCTGCTTAGAAGACACTTTAAATTGCTAGCTTGGGCTTAGCAGAAGCTTTCCCAGGAAAGTGCTTGTGGCTGGGATTATTCCTTAAGTGGCTATCCACTTATCCAGTGTGCTAAAACTGATCTCACCCTATGCCCCTGAGGGCTAAGCCTGCAAGGCATCTCAGTCCCCATCTTTAGGCTGCTCAGTCACTAGATTACTCACTCCCGCCGATGTTTGTTCTGTGACCCTGAGGGTGGAGCTTGCCAGGGCAGTTCTCCCACAATGACTCCACACAGCACACAGCCAAACATTGGTAGCTCTGCCTGGCTTGGTGGCCCAGTCTGGGGCCCCAGACAACACTCAAAGACCCCTGCACTCTTGGCCAAGTTCTCTCAAGGCAGTTCAATTGAGTGCCACTCCAAAAGAAACCCAAACAGCTCACAGGTAAGGCCTTTCCAGCCTGCAGTCCTTCTGTTGCTTCACCCACAGCTGCCGACCAAATGAACACAGGAAACCACTTGCCAAATCTCCGCCGCTTTAGCCTTCCTCAGGGTGTCCAGAAGTGTCATGCTGTCTCCATGTGTCCCCAAAGGGAAGTTTCTGGGCAGATCCCACCTGCCAGAGATGCCTGAAGTCCTCTCTCCCCAGTCTCACCGTGCCCAGTTGCCAGGAAGCTGTTACCGTATTTTCTGGATTTAATATGATCTTATTTAGTTGTTTTAGCAATTCTCAGCAGGTACATCAGGAAACTGAGGATAAGAAGGATAAATTCACTTTTCTAAGATTATATATGATTAAATATCATTGTAGTCTGATTTAAGAGACTATATTTTTAATATTAATTTGTAAATACAGAATAAAGAGAAGAAAATAGAGCAGTCATACATGTTAGCTGAAAAAAACCAGCTTCTATCACTGTATATTAATTATAAGGTTAGATAGTTTGGGTATATTAAAGCACTTGATATGCTAGGAGCTTTGACTATTTGGGCAAAATGTTTTATACCAAATTCTTTCTTCTAAGAATAAACTGTCTATTATAGAGGCAGAAATTCTATTATTTTTCCAAGTCTAGGTACATCCTTTTCAAAACTACTCAAATGACACAAAATAGTGACCTAAGACATACAAAGATCAAATTTTTTTAAGAAGAGGAATATAAAAATGCATTTAAAAATTTTAGTATTTAAGTAAAACAAGAACTATATCAATTCTAATCACTGACTGTGTGATATTGGGCATGAATCTCAATTTTATCATTTGCCAAATTAAGGGTTGTTATTTTATTTATTTATTTTTTTCTTAGTAACTTTACATGTCAGTCTCCTGAAGTAGATCATGGTATACCTGTTAACAGATTAGAAAAAGGTCTTTGTTCAAAGGCTCTTATCCTAACTATTTCCTTGTTACCAGTGGACTATGTTTTAATCCTAGTACTTGGTTTATTCTTTCCCTTCTTTGCCATTATTTTCCTTCATGTATTTAGAGAAAGCAGAAGTATAATCTGAGCCTCTGAAGTTTAAGAAAGAGAAGATTCCTTTTAACCCAAAGGTACTGATGCCACAGAAATGCTTTGTTTGACAGCTGGAAATGAGGACCCAGCTTTGCCTGATAGCTATCAGGCTGCTTCTGTCCCAGATGCATGTTTAACTTAGGGCTGGGATCTAGCTTCTAAGGAAAGGGACTGCATGGGGTGGAACTTTGTGAATTCTGTAACTCATGAGATCTAATTGCTCTAGATTAAGTAACAGGGAATTGAAGCCAACATGAGAATGCAAACTCTCAGAGGACAGCTGTACCTCATTGTATATTCATAGTAAACTTATTTATTCAATTAATCCTTATTAAATAAATATTTATGGAGTTCTACTATGTATTGCAAACTGTTACAAAGTGATAAGAATCAGCAGGTGACAAAACAGAGTAAGTTCTTGCCCACACAAAGCTTATATTGTAGTAGATTATAATCAGTACAAGATATTGGGGGCTAAATTTATGTTAGGCTTTATTCAAATGCTTTATATGTATTACCTTGCTATCCTCACAAAAAATCCCATATAGTAGTTACTATTGATATCTCTTGTTACAGAGAAAAGGATGAAATATGTTAAGTAATATACTCAAAATCACCCTACCTGGAAAGAGGCAGAGCAGGATTAAACCTAGGAAACTTATCTTCAGAGCCCAGATCCTCACAGTGCACTTCCTAGAGACTATCCTTAAACAATATATGGAATACAAAGATGAATCAGACATAGATTATTTGAGAAGCTCACTGTCTAGTAGAAAAGATGAGATAAATTGACATGGAAATAAGTGCCATAGCGAAGTTCAAGAACAAGTCAAGGTTGATATAGAAAGGGGATAGTGTTCATATGTAATTGAAGATTTCAGGGAGCCTTTGTAGAAGAAGTGGTATTGGATTAAGGTTTAGGCTTATGGAAAGGAAGAAGGGAAGATCAGAGAAAGCATGTGTCAGAAAGCATAGAATAGAATCATTTGGTCTGGAGCAGAGTGTACAAAGGGATTAGTGGTATTTGTTAAGGATACAAAAATGAATAAAGCTGCAAAACTTTTAAACAAAATATTGGAAAATTGTGATCAATAATGTGATACTCCCATTAGCTTACTACAGGAATGGATTCTTTAATCATTGAACATTTATTGTATGATTATATCAGATTTCCAAAACATATTTCATGAAATTTCACATTCATTTTAGAATTAAACAAACAAAAAGGAAAAGGAAATAGTCCTACTAGTAATAAAGTAAACAAAGATACCTTCCTATACAATATCTACCCTAAGCCAACATCAAATATCAAATGGCTAGTACAAAAGCACTTCACTTTATTAATATTTTTCTGCTGAGATACATGAAGACTATGACAAACTTTACTGATAAAGGATCATTATGCAATCGTTCTAAACTATGAGTGATAAAACTCTGAAAGCAGCTTATCAAAATCTCAGAGAGAGAGGAGTTTGATAACTCTATTTCCATGTCCCTTACCCTAAGTGTTCTCCCACAGTTCCCTAAAGGTTATGTCCCCTTGGTTGAGAAGCACTATAATTACCCCCAATAAATAAGGGTTGCTAAAATAATGTTCACTATCATTATTCTTATGCCATATTGCTTGAAAAGTTTTTGCTGATGCAATGAGAAAATAAAAATAAGTATAAATATTAGTCCAGAATAGACATAAAGATTCCTGGGAAACCCATGTGAATCAGCTGAAAACACCACTCAAGTGGATATAAGAGTTCAATAGGAGGGTAACTATAATATGAAAAAATAGATTTCTTATGTACCTTAAAAAATGTAGTGAAAAGAGATACCATTTTAAGAGCAAGAACAACTTTAAAAGACCAGAAACAATAATTTTTGGGTCTCATATATGAATAAAACCACGAAACTCTACTGTGGAGCATAAAATAAGCCATGAATACATTTAAATAGACTAATATCCTTGTTCCTAGATGGGAAGATTTAATAGTAAATGACGCCAATTTTTTTCCACACCAAACTGTAAGTTTAAATAGTTCAATTTAACATACTAAAGAGAGGACTTAGCTGGGTGGATTTGGAAAACATTCTCATCAGTAAAGTATCTCAAGAATGGAAAAGAAAACATTGCGTATACTCAATACTATGTTGAGACTAGTAGATTAACAACTACTGGTCCACATGAGAGAAAAACACAAATTCAAGAAGCAGGGAGGAAGGAGAGAGCTTGGCAAGTTTCTACTTAGCAGGTATAATGTAGGGATATATGGCATACCTTCTGAGTAAAGGACTCAACTACAACTCAGACTTTACCTTGCAAATGCAGACAATGTAACCTCATCAGATGTAGCCTCATATTAATCCAAAATAAAAAATAAATAAATCTATGCCCACCCCCAAAATATTGTAGGGAGAATTCTTTCTGAAACTTGATCAAATTATTTTATAATTTATCTGGAAGAATATATACAGATATATACTAACAAAATTAAGAAATATGAATGATAAAGGTGAACTTTCACTTCTAAGCATTAATAAATATAATAATGTCATAATAGTTTCAATGGTTTGGTTCTTATGCAGTAATAAATGGCCTGGGAACATGGATATCCTAAGTGTATGGAATAACTTAGTATATAATAAAGATTACTTTTCCAATAATGGAGTAATAGATTTTTCAATAAATAGGGCAGGGTTAAATGTTGGGATAACTGCCAATTACTTTTAGAAAAATGACAGGGCTCTATTATATTATTTTCTGACTTATACTGCTCTTTGATCTAAATGTCTGATGAGATATTAAACTAATGATTTGCTTTGATGAGGACCCAGGTATAGGGCTAAGTTTAAGCAAAAGGCCTTATAAATCTTTGTCAGTGGCAGCAGAGGGAAGCCATGGTGAAAACTGGAATTATCCTTACTGGCTGACCTGTCATTTTTATTCTAGCTTTACTAATGACACTGCTGAATGACTTTGGTACCTTGATTGATGTTGCCTGTATCAGTGGTTTCCAAATGCTGGTGTTGCCTATGAGGAAATTTCTACTCTGTGATGAAATGAAAAAAGTAGAAAAATGGACTGTTCTTTATAATGCAAAACTTATTCAGTATGAAAAAATTATCAATTTCTAGAACATGAATAGACACATCTCAAAAGATGACATACTAATGACTGACTGTATGAAAAAAAGCTCAACATCACTAATCATCAGGGAAATGCATTTTAAAACCACAATGAAATATTGCCTCACACTTGTTAGAATGGCTGTTATCAAAAAAGAAAGCAAGTTATAAAGTTAGATAACAAGTGCTGCCAAATGAAAAATTATGATGTTTAGCCAGGTGTCGTAGTGTCTGTAGTCCCAGCTACTTGGAAGGCTAAAGCAAGAGGATCACTTGAGCCCAGGAGTTTGAGGTTGCTGTGAGCTATGACGCCACAGAACTCTACCCAGGGTGACAGAGTGAGCCTCTCAAAGAAAAAAAAAATCATGATATGATATTACTTCACACTTGTTAGAATGGTTACTATAAAAAAAAGGAGAGGGGAGAGATAACAAGTGTTAGCAAGGATGTAGAGAAAAGGGAACCCTGGTACACTGTTAGTAGAGATGTAAATTAGTATAGTCACTATGGAAAACAATATGGAGGCTCCTGAAAATTAAAAATAGAACTACCATATGATTCAGCAATCTCACTAGTGGGGATGTATCCAAAGGACATGAACTCAGTATTTTAAAGAGATATTTTCACTTCCATGTTCATTGCAGCATTATTCACAAAAGATATGGAATTAACCCAAGTGCCCATCTCTGGGTGAATGAATAAAAAAAAAGTGATACATACGTAATGGAATATTATTCATCTTAAAAAAAAGAAGGAAACTGTCATTTGTGACAACATAGATGAATCTGCTTGATACTAAATGAAGTAAAATAAGTCAAGGTGTGGGAAGATAAATAACCCATTATTTCATTTGTATGTGGAATCTAGAAACTCATAAAAAAAGAAAGTAAAATGGTGGCTACCAAATGCTGAAGGGTGGGTGGATCGAGGCCTTTGACCTATGGGTCAAAGGACACATTGTTTCACTTAGGGGGCATAAGGTCAAGAGATCTATTCTGGTCACATCACGGTGACTATAGTTAATAACAACACATTACATACTTGAAAATCACCCAAAGAGTAGATTTTAAGATTTTTTTGTTGTTAGAAATAAAATCTCATTTTGTTGCCCTCGGTAGAGTGCTGCTGCATCACAGCACACAGCAACCTCCAACTCCTGGGCTTAGGCGATTCTTTTGCCTCTACTATAGTCCTACCAGCTGGGACTACAGGCGCCTGCCAGAATGCTCCGCTATTTTTTTGTTGCAGTTTTGCTGGGGCCAGGTTCGAACCTGCCACACTCGGTATGTGGGTCCAGTGCCCTACCCACTGACACACAGGCCTCCTGATTTTGCGTGTTTTTAACACAAAAATTACATGACATAATTTGTATGTTAAATAGGTCAATTGAGCCATTCCACAGTGAATACACATATCAAAACTTTATGTTGTATACTATAAGTATATACAATATCATATGTCAATTAAAGATAGATTTAAAAAATATCTTTTTCCTGAGATTTTGTTAATTTTAGAGTTTGGTGTTAAAAATATTCTTCTGGGCTCGGTGTCTGTAGCTCAGCTGCTAGGGTGCCGGACACATACATGGGGGTTGGAGGGTTTGAACCTGGCCCCTGCCTGCCAAACAACACTGAGGGCTACTACAAAAAAAGAGCTGGGAATTATGGTGGGTGTCTGTAGTCCCAGCTATTTGGGAGGCTGAGGCAAGAAAATCATTTAAGTCTAAGAGTTGAAGGTTGCTGCGAGCTGTGAAGCCAGGGCACTCTACCAAGGGCAACAGGTTGAGACTCTGTCTCAATAATAATAATAATAATAATCTTCCATGAAATTATAGATTCGGTATTTGGTTGTTTTTCTTTATTATTATATATAAATGAATTTTCAAAGATGAAAAATTAAGAAGTTCAAAAGTTGGTGTCAGTTTCTCCAACTTAATTATTTCTTTTTTATTTTTAATTTTAGTGGCACACATGTACACACAACTATCACGTCCGTACAATATACTAAGCTTCTTACAATGTGTCAGAGAATCAAGGCATGTCAGAATTTGTTTGGATTTTAGCAACCTACTGTTACATACTCTCTGCTAGGTCATGTACTCTTCAACAGCTCCTACAGGGAACATCTGGCCTCCTGCTGAATGGCAGTCTTTGCTTGGAACAAAGCATCCCGTTCCATTTCTCGACATTTCCATGTGGGAAATTTTCCTATGAGACAGCAAACAACATAACTTCTTCCCTTTCTGGAATATAGCCCTTCAGATATTTAGAGGTAACCAAAGGCTCATCTTCTCCAGGTAATAGCATATTCTTTCTTGTTTCTTTCAACCAATTGCCATTGTCTGGTAGATGCAAATACCCACCACCTTGGGTTATTTGGCAATCACAGTGAATTGTTTTTACATTTTCAACTTGTAGCTATTTAGCTAATTGTAGCTAATTAAAACTGCCTATGCTTATTATTTTCCCCATAATGAGTGACTACTTAGGTAGGTATCCTCCACGTCTATCTACGAACAGTTGACTTTTAAAACTTTTCAGAATTTTAAGTTTATTCCTGTCAGGTGGATACTTACATATATTTCATTTAGTTATGTGACTGCCCTCCCATCTTTTTGTCATTTGCAGATTTTGACTCACACACTGTCTGTATGTATTTACGATGCTGAAAAAAATAAAATAGGTGAGGGACAAGGAAAAAGCCCCATTGCTAAGGCTGATCATAAACTCCAATTTCTTTTTTATAATAGTATCAATCACAAAGGCTCGCTTCTGCTATCTTGATTTGTTGCTATGAAACAGTAGTCAATGGACATTCCATTTGAGATTTTTATCTAACAATTACTATCACTTCCAAAAAAAATGTATAACCAGTTACTGCACAATCTCCCACTGTTACCTAATAGCAGACACATTGCAGTATATTTTGAGAAGCACCTGACTGAAAATAAGACACACCTGGTCTACTGAAACTCAATGAGAAAAATCTCATGAGATTTATTTGGTATGTCTTCTCCTTTTGGGACCTGGTCATTATCGCTGTTTTCCTATGCTTTTGAAATCATTGATTTAATAATCTATCTTGCTACTGCTTAAGTAATTAGCTTCTAGTGTTTAGATGTACCTTCTGCCTATTTTGGAAACCAGCATATCTTTCATGTGCTTGCTGATTTATTCAACAAACATTTATTGAGTACCTGTTGTATGTTAGGCATTATTCTGGCTAATAACAACATATGGGTTATTGTTGTATTTACTCATCTTATCTTTAAGTATCTTTCATTTCTATTAATTATTTTTCATGGTTTTTCAAAAAACACTGGCAGGAATTGGTCCCATCCACACATTCTCCTAGGCCTGGAGAAGTAGTGTCCCTTAGCTTGGTTAGCAGCTGGGCATCATTCCTCTGACATCATAGCTTTACTTTTTTCCACTCTACCTTCTACTTCTTTTCATCCTTTCTTTTTTCTCACTCATTTTCTTCTTATACTTCTTTTTCTTTTTAACCCTTTTAGGCTGAAGACTACTTTTCAGAGAAAAGAGTCTGGGAACAGGGCTAACTCGGTTGATTCTGCAAGAGTTGCCAAGTGACCATTGAGGATGGCTTACTTTCTGGAAATGGGGATGGGGTGGAGCTTGGACTAAAAGTCCCAGACACCACTTATTTATTTATACTTCAGTTAGTCAAAAGAGATGGAGAAAAAGAAGGAGAACTGTCTTACAAGTGAACAAGGGCCAAAGCTGATGAAGCCAGAATAATCTTTGCCCATTAATTCTTATCATGGTCGTCCATCTCCTGGGTTGTCTGTAATTCATGCTCTTTAAATAACACTTACCAGGATAAACATTTTCCTCCCTGCATAAGTGTGTGGTTCAATAATAGTAATTTACAATACTTGAAGGCGAGCAATTAACTCTCCAGGTCACTGATGGAAGAGGTGGGCTTTGCGTGCTTGCACATGCTTCTCATAGCTGAGAAACTTTTTCTGTTTGTTCCATGTTCTTAGTCTGGCACATTGAAAATATTGGGCTATGACTGACTTTGCTTTTAGCTTTGGGTGCTTTGTGATGACAGTCACACATTTCCAGTGAAGATTTGGGGACGAATGGCTTGTCATGACTGAATCTCACCAACATTTGCAACTTTTGGAAAAAGAAAAGCATGCTGATTTCAGGGAAGCCTTTAAAAATATTTTTTTCCCAAATCCTCAACTTTTCACTGGAATAAAATGCCTATCTGTGTGTATGTGTGCACACGCACTCACTTGCTGTATACACACATATGCACCCCAGAACTGTAGGGCCTAGAGAACACCATTAATAATGCAACCAAGTCTCGGTGCTTTTTAAAAGTCTATTTCTTGCTTATAAATAAATGGTAATTTGTTTAAAAGCATCATTACACACAGTGTTCAGGCAGATCCCATGCATTCGATTATTTTAAATAAATGGACCATAAATGGAACAAGTTCTTTCTAATTTACAAATGATAGGCAACATTTTTCAAGAAAAAAAAAAGGAAAAAGTATAAAATTTGTTCTTAACTACATCTCATTAATGTAGAACTGTTCAATGACCTGTAAAGATTAAAGAATTAGTGAATTGCTGGAATTATCAGAATGAAAAATCTGTATAATTTTGGTTTCAATTTAAAAATCTACTCAACAGTCTAGCGACTTTAGTCTCGGATATTACTTTTTAATATCAGTTCCTACAAATGCAGTGGCATCGAGGTTAAAAATGAACTGAATGGAAATCAACAAATAGTATGTTTAAATTCATAGCACAACAGAGGAAATAAGTGGGAAGGAGGGATGCCTTGTCTGTACAGGGGTGAGGGATGTGTTTTTTTTTTCCTCCCAGTAAAACAACTGAAGACATTTAATTAAGTGACCACTTTGCTAAGTGGAGCAAAAATTAATATACATAAATGCATTTATGTCCAAGCAATGGTGCATAATTAAGAAATCAGCTTTGAATGGAGAACCAGAGACACAGGCATTTAACCAACATTGCCAGAACATCTCCTTCCTAAGGTAGTGAAGAAAGTCCAACTCATTGAATAGACTCTAAGGATATGACCATCCCAGATGGCGACAGTCTGCTCATAAGGGTAGCTTTCGTAGCCCCTTCCCCCACCCCCTTCCTGCTCTGCCTACTCCAACCTCCTCCTCACTGTGACTCACACCTGTTAGCAAGGGATGTCTCCCTTTTGAACTATCCCCAGTGGTCCCTATTTGCTTTGGGACAATTTAAATGTATCTTTTTAAACCATTTGTACTGAAGTATGCTTTTTTTTTTGGTCTTAAAAATTTTTTTAATTAAATCATAGCTGTGAAATATGCTTTTTAAAAGTGATGTATTAATTCTAAGCTCTCTCAATGACTATCATCATACCAAGCTTAGGGTATAATAATAGGAAACATTTTCCCTATCAATCTATCTAACAATCTGGGATTCCAGGCAAATGCAACGATTTTGCAGAGGCAGTTTATAGTAGGGCTCCAGCTACCCACCCTGGAAGTTGATAGAAGGGTAGACATAGACAGTGCCTCTCCATAGTTACAGCAACTCCTAATTCACACGCATATCCATTTCCATAATACCAAGCCACCTGTGGGTGACAAGCAGCCTGTGATCCTGACTCCTGCCACAACAAGGTGTCCACAGACCACTCTAGCCTCCTGGGACACATACAAATCATCCAGACACCATTGCTTTAGGAATCTGCTCTCCAGCCTTTATTTTCCTTCTTTTCTCATGTCTATCATTCTACCAGATGGAATCAGCCAAGGTCTTGAATCAGCCTGCATTTTGAAATATGGTCCATTGGCTTTTCCAAACCAGGGCTGCTATAACTGTTTGCCCAATTTAGGGGACAAGAAGCACTGTAACCCCAAGTTTCTCTCTTTGCCCTGGTATCAGGTGTCTGAGAAATAGATGGTGAGTGGGCTAGTAGCTGGGGCAGTGCTTGAACTTGCATGCTTTGTGGGAAGGATTCTCCTTCTCATAAAGGGAAATAAAAAAAGGAAGACTCTTTGCTTGGGTGGCGACTCTTGGGAACTCTTCTTACACGTAGCAACTGGAGGGCTATATCTAACACATAAGGGAATCCCAAAGTTCACGCACTCAAAAGCCCAGTGAAGAGCTACTCTTTGCGTAGAAAAATCAGATAATGCATCTGCCCTCAGGAGGTATATAACCTAAAGAAAATTCAGTTTTGGAATTATAAAATATTATCAGGAAACTCTGAGTCCACAACCCAAGGAGTTTTGGCTGGTCATGCCTCTCCTCCATTCTAGCTCCTTCGGCAAATCTGTTCCCTTCAGACATGGGCTTTCAAGATAGTACAAAGTCACAATTCACATTTTATTGTCGAAATTCAAACAGGTCATTTTTCACTGTTTGCTTTGGTTGATTCTGTAGGTTTCCTCTCTGTGGTTCTGGGCTTTGCTTTTAGTTGTTCCTCTATTTCTTTGATTATGCCCTGACCCTAGAAGCAGCCCAGAAATCATCTGCGGGACACCTTTCACCTCTTCTTTTCATAATGCTGCATCTTTTGTGCCCTTGGTCCACTTGCCTCTCTTTCCACTCCGATCTGTTTTCCGGGACTCTGATCCATTAGAACTGTTTCAAAGGCTGCCTTATTTCTGGGGAAGGAATGAGGTAAGAGAATTGCTGGGTCTGGGGGTTTAATTCCCTGCTCTCTCTTCTGGAGAGCTGTGGGCTGGCTGCTTTCCATAATTCTCCTCAGAAGGCTCTGTCCATATAGCCATGCTTTTTGATTAATCATGCCCTTCCCTTTCCTCTTGTGTCCTAGAGATGATCATGGCTCTCTGCTGTTTATTAGGCCTGGAGTACTGCACTATTTCATTTCCTTAAACTCTGCTCTCACCCTTAAAAGCATTTTATTTTTTGTTAAATCCTCCTTAAATTACCAGTTTCAATGTGCTATCCTTGCTTCTAGGTCTCTAAATGATGCCGCTGTTTCCAAGTTATACCTTTTGGTAATTTTTTCCCAGCCTTACAAACTAAAAGTATGAATAAGAGGAACATTGCCTAAGCCCTGGACATATGGGTCTTTTGGGAAGATACATTAGATTTCATAGGAATATTCAAATAGGACCCACAGATCACTGGCAGTGTCTATTTTGGCAAGATGAAAAAATGTTAACTAATTACATAGAAGAACAAAAACCTCCATGTCTACTTGTCTTCTGTGGAGATGGGGATACCTGAGTCTTTGGAGTTATGAGTCTTGGGTACTAATGAATGGGCTAATCCAAGCACAGAGAACGGTAACAAGTCACATTTTATGCAGCTCTACAAAGTACATTCACTTGCATTGCTTTCTTGTAATAGCTCAGTGAATTATTTAGAGCAGTGATTTTCAACTTGTGTGCCAAGAAAAATTTTAAACATCAGTGATTAGATTAATTTCAAAGGAAGTCTAAGGTACAGTAAGTATATTGTTTTATTTTCCTCTTTTTTTTTTTTTGATCAATATAATTTAAGTGTGCCATGGAAGTTTAACTATAGGTTGAAGTGTGCCGTGAGATTAAAAAAAAAAAAAAGGGTTGGAAAACATTGATCTAGAGTGATTGCTCTCAATTAAGGTAACTTTCTCCCTGAGAGAACAAATAGCAATGTCTGGAGACATTTTTGATCAGCCCAACATAGATAGTATGCTATTGGCATGGAGGGTCTAGTGTCCAGGGATGGAGCTACAGTGAACTGGGAATTTCCCTATAATGAAGAATTATCTGGCCTCAAATAGAAACAGAGCAGAGGCTGAGAAACAATGACTGGTGTGTTGTTTCAGCATGAGAAATCATAAGAAACTTAGGAGTATGTTTTGGGATTGATCAGATACAAGGCATTCCGGTTGACAATTTTTCTAAGAAAGAGCAAATTCAGTGTATCCAAGCAAGAGTCCAAGGAAGTGGCTTTGTGTGTCAGATCTGACAGATGAGGCCCCTGGGCACTGAGTGTCACTACTACCCAGAACTGCATTGATGTGGGGGGCCAAAACTTAGATTCAAGGACAAAATCTTCTATTCTGTTCCCACCATACTCCTTGGCTTCTGTGCCCCTCAATTTTTTGTTTAAGTTTTTTAAAGATAAATGTATTTGAGGGGGCAGGTGTAGTGGCCATGGGGGGTTGATTGTTTGAGCTCAAGAGTTTGAGACCAATTTGAACAAGAACAAAACCCCATCTCTACTAAAATCTAGCCGGGCATGGTGGTGGATGCCTAAAGTCCCAGCTACTAGGGAGGCTAAGGCAGGAGGATTGCCTGAGTTCGGGAGTCTGAGGTTGCTGTGAGCTATGACACCATGGCCTTCTACCCAGGATGACAGAGTGATACTCTGTCAAAAAGAAAGAATGAAAGAAAGAAGGAAAGACAGACAGAAAGAAAGAAAGATGGAAGGAAGGAAGGAAGGAAGGAAGGAAGGAAGGAAGGAAGGAAGGAAGGAAGGAAGGAAGGAAGGAAGGAAGGAAGGAAATGAATTTGAATTTGAATTTGGGAAGGAGGAAGGAGTCTTCCCTAGACTTGGGGTCTCTTTTTTGGTGCCAGCTGCCACGGACACTTTGGACACATGGAATAGAGGTGACTTGCTGAATATTTCACAACCCCTTTCTCATGAGGCTTCTGAAGCAGGACTGGCTATTATGGTGGCATTTGTAAAAATGCAGATGTTGCAGATGTAGTCCCCAGGAGGAAAATGATCCTCTGTGTCTTTATTATGCCAAGAATAATTTGCCTTAGCCTGAGTGTTATCTAGGAGTACTATTTTTTGTCCTTTGTCAAAGACAAAACTTAGCCTGAGACATAATTAGCCAAGGCTGTTTATTCATAAATTTGTGGCAAAGGAGTTCATTTGCAGTCACTTTCATTTCAGCATAGAGTTATTGTCAGGAAGGAAAGTACATCTTATGGAGTAGACGGGGAAGCCTCTCTAGACGGGAAAGGCAGTCTATGTTTGGCAAGGATTCTATTAAAATAGGAGCTTTGAGAGCAGGGAAGCCTTTCTAATTGGTCTTTAGGTACATTTAGTAGTCTCTGCTTGGTGGAAAAGGGGCAAGCACACATTTGGGGGGCATTTCAAAGGAGGAAGTATTGCTCAATGTGAGAGGAGTAGGGGATTTTCTGTATGTAGTCATTTTCTGGAATAAGTAGGGGTTTATAGGTGATTCTTTGTGGCCTGACTGTGATAATGCTTCCTCCTGGGAGGAAGGTTGCCATGGAAGGCCCTATCTTACAGTGTAGGTGTCTCTGACAGCTTTTCTTTTCTTTTCTTTTCTTTTTTTTTTTTTTTTTTTGAGACAGAGCCTCAAGCTGTCGCCCTGGATAGTGAGCCCAGCTCACAGTAACCTCCAATTCCTGGGCTCAAGCGAGTCTCCTGCCTCTGCCTCCTAAGAAGCTGGGACTACAGGCGCCCGCCACAACGCCCGGCCATTTTTTGGTTGCAGCCATCATTGTTGTTTGGCAGGTCCGGACTGGATTTGAACCCACGAGCTCAGGCGTACGTGGCTGGTGTCTCAGCCCGTTGAGCCACAGGCGCCGAGCCGACAGCTTTTCTCTTTTTGCATCTTGAAACCAGAATTTCCCTCCTTAACACGTGTAAGCTGTTTTCACTTCTGGAAGATGTTGATCAGCTTCTGGGTGGCATATAGCCTATCTTCACCTCTTTCTGTGGAGATGGCTTATTTCCCTATTTGGATATGATTTATTTTTCTCTTGATGAGTTGGATGGTGCTGTAAGGACTTAATTAAGTAGGTCATCATTTAAAACATTTGTACCATCTTGAAAATGAAGAGGATCCAAGGGAGGTTAGGTGATTTTGGAAATCTACCTGGAGAAAGGATGGTTTGTATAGCAGGTAAGAGAAATAAAGGAAGGAGCAGGGAGCAGCTCAGGTGATCATCTGCAAGATTTGAGCTACGTAAAGAAACATCATAGAAGGCAGCGAGTACAGGGGATGAAAGAGTGAGCATTGGAGTGAGACATACTTGGATTCAGATTTCTGTAACTGACTAATTTAATGACCTTTGGCAAGGTTCTTAACCTTATGGGGCCTCAGTTTTCTAATCTGAAAAATGGGGATGATTATAATACCTCTTTATCAATGTTATAAGGAATAGTACAGTGCCTGGCACAGAGTATGCTTCCCTTAATGGGAGTTCTAGCAATGATTAAGGATGGGCAGGGAGGAAACTGAGCAGCCAAAGGCTGAAGCAGCTGTGAATTCAGATACTCCATGACAAGTGGAAGGACATGAGGGAGCAGGAGATCAGGACCAAAGATTAGAATTTGGTCATTTAAGGTATTTTGAGGAGGGGGAGCAGCCACAGACTGTGTAATCACAGCTACAGGAATAGTTGACACAAGAGGGGTGGAGATAAGGCTCTCGGAAGCCTAAAGGTAGGGATGAAGGCCAAGGGACTGTGAAGTTATGGCCTTGACTGGGAAATCCAAGTGGGCATTGGACCCAGTTAGGTGCTCCAGGAGCCAAATGAATTTTATGGTAATAACAAGGAGGGACAGAAATCTATTCTGACAGCTTGAGCCCAAGGCATCAGGGGTTTTGCAGGAAGGGTACTGAGTGATAGTTTGGAGACATTTATGAGAAGTTGGAGGAATGCTCAAACCACACAGGTATGTAGGATTGAAGAAAGACAAAACATCAATTCTACAACTTATGGAGAAGTGGTCTTCTCAAGGAAGGGCCAATTTTCAGTTCATACTAAAACTTGCCCCACTTTGGGTTTGCATGGGCATGTGTGTGCCTATAAGAAAGTTCCCAGATGTCCATTCTAATCCTTACTTCATGGTCGTGAGGTAGACCCTTGTAATTTCATTGTATACAAATGGGGAAGCTGAGGATCAGAAAGGTGAGAAGCTTCATCCTAAGTCACAGGGTTGAGTGAAAGAGTTGGGACTGGAAGAGGAGAGTCTATTCAACAGCCAAGTGCACACTTGACCTAGTATTCTGCCCATTGGGCAGAGGAGAGAATTTTGAGTTGAATGTGAAGATGTTGGTTTTTTTGTTAACCAGGCAATAGAAGTTGCAGATACACAGAAGAAAGAGGTGAGGAGGAGGACATTGGGAGATGTAGAAAGGAATCAAAGACCCCTTGGACTGACCATGGCAGAAGCATCAATAATTAAAGGGCTGGGCAGGAAGTCTGTGATCAAAGCTTGCAAGGATACAATGTGTGGATGGAATTGATTTGCCTCAGTGTCCCAAGTTTTCAAGAGATGTTTTGACATCAAAGAAACTCTGTTTTTTCAATACTGAAGATGGTTCTTTGTGGGACCTTCCTCAAATGGATACCTGGCATCTCCCTGTCCCTGGGGAATTGTCACTAATTATGACCAGGAGGTCAAGAAGGAGGTAGAGTCAAGTGCTTGGGATGAGTTAATCTGGAGGTTGGCTTGGAGGACAATCACAGTAGATGAATTATCCACAGATGCATGGCATCCTCCAAGCACACAAGGGCTTCCAGTATCCTTTGAAATCAGTCAGTGGTCTGCCTGTAATAATTGATGTGCCTAATCAGGAACTGGAGCCCAATGCCAATTGTTTCTTTTACTTTTTAATGGATTCGAACTCCATACCCGAGCTTAGAAAATCAAAGCACTTCTGGAAGATATTTATTAGCGGCCAAATTATAAAAACACATAGCAAACCTTTAGTTTGCATTACAAGTGTTAATATATGCAGAGCCCCGTGAATAGCTCATCTTTCTGCCTCTCTTGTATCTTAAATTTTTCATTACAAATTTCCAGGGCTTCAAAGTAGACTCTCACAGCCGGCGCCTTTTTTCTCCCTTGCATGACAAAGAGCTGTCAAAAACGGTTCCTGGGCTGGCTAGTTTCTTCCCCTTTTTTCTCTCATCTAAATGTCAAACAACTTAGCTTAAATAAAGCCCAGCATTCTTCGTCTGGTGCTTCTCAAAAGAAAAACACCACCACAGAAGGCATCTACAAAGGCCCTAATTAATGTTTCTCATTGATTTGGTTTTAGTGTGATGTATTTTATTAAAAAAATATGAATCCAGAAGTCACTCTCATTAAAATCATTAGCAGCTCAACATTGGCTGCAAACAGACTGGTGCGTGGTAGAGCTTAAGAACCCCGATTCATACACACATACAGGCACAGAACTCACATGTGCATCTGTACATGCACAGGCCAGCCTTTCCAGATCGTACACAACACCCTAGGGTGAACACGCATGCAGAATGGTGTGCAAGATATGTGCAAACTGCCTGCATGCACACTCATCCATTAATTACTGATGCACACATGTACATGCATGTGCCTGACCACTCACAGGATGTGTGTGCAAGCACGCTGCATGCATCTGATTCCCCAGGCATGCACAGAGTGCCCAATGCAGTATATGCTCACACACAGAGCATGCAAGTCGATGTGTGTGCTTACACCTGCAAACACGCCTGCTGACTACATGCCAACCAACATTCATGTATTGGGAGGAGAAGGGAAGAGCCTTATCTTAGGTTTCTTGAGATTTATGGGAAAGATTAAAAAAATACCAGGGCCACACACTTTGTCTCTTATTAAGATCTTTTCTTCAAGTGGCCTCCTAATACTGTGATCCACAACTGTCAGGACATATTAGAGACCTGAGATATGCTGTGACTTAAGTTTTTTTTTGATGGTCTAGAGGGTTTTCTGGAGCTCTCTCTTCTGATTGGTCTCTTGGTTCCTCATTATGGGAACAGAAAAAAGAGGGAAGAAGAGAGAAGTTATAGGTCTTGATGGGGCCAGGAGAAGAACAATAGAAATTGAGATTGGGGCTTTCTAGATGGCAGTTAGGGTAGTTTCGAGATTGATGGAAGTCCTACTACTTCCTAGAGACTTGTTCCTATAGCTCACATTAGTCCTTTTCCTAAAGCAGTTCTTGTCTAAATAAACCCTATCTCCATGTCACATCTTATTTTTAAAGTATGCTTTGGTGTTTTCTAGGATGACAATTTTGTAGAAGTTTTTTTGACTTTTAGAGAAACTCAAAGGGAGCTCCTACCTCAGTTTGCCTCAAAGACACACACTCTCTCTGCTCTCATTGTGATGTATGTGGATCTGTCCTAAGCTCTGGGCAGCTCATAGAGGTCTGAGACTAACCAAAATATTCTTCTTCTGGCCAGGCACGTGGCTCATACCTATAGTCCTAGCACTCTGGGAGATCGAGGTGGATGGATTACTTCAACTCAGGAGTTCGAGACCAAACTGACCAAGAATGAGTCCTGTCTCTACTAAAAATAGGAAAACTACCTGGGTGTCATGGTGAGTACCTATAGTACAGCTACTCAGAAAGCTGAGGCAAGAGGATTACTTGAGCCCAAGAGTTTGAGGTTGCCATGAGCTAGGCTGATGTCATGGCACTCTAGCCTAGGTAACAGAGTGAGACTCTCAAACAAACAAGCAAGCAAGCAAACAAACAAAATATTCCTTCTTTAAGGCAGTCTACTAGAGTTCATCATTATGGTTTAAAGCTGCAGTCATTGCTAATATCAAGGAGCACATTTGCTCTCAAGTTAAGATGCTTTGCTGTAATTTCCCACAAATATATTTCTTTCAAGGATTTTGCAGGGAGGAAGTCACAGAGTCAAGTATGGTTTATGTGTTTTCCGAGCCCACATGTCAAGGCATTATCTCACCCCAAGTTATATGTGAAGCTTAGACTAGACATAAGTTATACCACAAATCCCCTGAAATAATCAAAGACTCCACTTTTCACCTTTTTGGGCTTTTCCCCAAGCCGACAGGGGATAGAGACATTTATTTTAAGTACCCTCTGGTGTCCTTAGGAGATGAGGGACCCTGGGTGCTGAGGAGCCACCTTTACCCCTCCACACCTTATATGCTCACATTCCTTATACAGAGAAGCTGTTGATAACCCAAGTGTGCAAACCTTTCATTAGGGACCATATTACCCCAGGGGAAGGGCCTCAGTGTTCAAGGTCAGAGCACATGCAAACCCTCCTAAACACTTGCCTTTTCTTTCTTTTTGTATTCTTTATTAAATCATAACTGTGTAAATTAATGCATTGATGGAGTACAATGTGCTGATTTGATATACAATGTGGAATGCTTACACTCGATTTACATAACCATCTCTTTGCTTATTTATTTGTTGTGGTAGGACATTTATACTCTATTCTTAATATTTGAAAGGTACCATTGCATTGAACACATTAGGTAAGGTCCCTCCAAATACCCTTCCAGCTCCCCGTCCCCCCTCCACTTCTTTCCTACTCTCTGGACTATAGTTATGTTTTACCATTTCTATGAATGTGTAGATGATTATATACTGATTTCATAGTAGTATTGAGTACATTGGATACTTTTTTTCCATTCTTGAGATACTTTACTAAGAAGAATATGTTCCACTTCATCCAGGTAAAAATAAAAGATGTGAAGTTTCCATCTTTTTCACGGCTGCATAGGATTCCATATAATACATATACCACAATTTGTTAATCCATTCGTGGGTTGATGGGCTAAATTCCATGACTTGGCAATTATGAATTGGGATGCAATAAACATTCTGGCGCAAATGCCTTTGTAATGATTTTTGATCATCTGGGTATGTATCTAGTAGAGGAATTGTAGGATCAAATGGTAGCTTCACTTTTAGTTCCTTGAGTATTTTTCAAACTTCTTTCCAAAAAGGTCGTATTAGATTGCATTCCCACCAGCAGTGTAGAAGTGTTCCCTTCTCTCTGCATCCTCACCAACATCTGTAGTTTGGGGATTTTGTGATGTGGGCTAATCTTACTGGAGTTAGATGATGACTCAAAGTGGTTTTGATTTCATTTCTCTGATGATTAAAGATGATGAGCATTTTCTTTTGAGCTTCCTGACTCTTCCTCACTGCCATATACTGGATGGTTGTGGTGAGGCACAATCAGTAGACCGTTGAGTATGCCAATTCTCTCTTTCATTACATTAAAACATGAGTGACTATGGTCCCCAAGTTTTAGATTTGAAAAGCAGAAGGAATTATCTGCTCTATAATATATTTTTACCAAACTTTAGGGTTTGAGGTGCTTGCTAGCCATTAATAATATAATTGATACTTTGCTTTCTGTTTGGTTCTATTAGCGACCAGTTTATCCTATCTTTTGGAACTGTGGAAGGAAGTAGGAATGAGGGGAATTTCAATCCACAGCAGATATAAACGCAAACAGCATTTAATAGTGACATACAGAGATAGCATAAGTAATGGCTACTTGAAGCATTAGAGAGAAAGTGATGGGGCAGAGCAGGGGGAGTTATGTGCCAAAGCCTCTCCAAGTAATTAAAGCACAGTCTTCATGTTTTGCCATTTGTCAGAACAAAGTAAATATTGGAATCTTAGTACTTGCAGCTTCCCAGCTAAATTTCTTTCCGTGGCTATTGCTCAAATATTGAAAATACTTGTGTAAGTTTTAGTGCAAAACTGCCCATCTGAATGATTTGTGTGGAAATGTAACCTGCTGCCTCCCTGAATTCATGCATCCACCATCACAGTACATATCAATTTTGCTCTGGTTCCCATTAGCAATGTTGTCAAAAAAAACAAATCACAGAAAAATAACGACCCTGCAAGCCAAGAAATTTAGATCCGGATATGAGCCATAAATCTGCATTAATTTAATAGTTAAAGTGCGTTAATGCTTTGTAATATTTTTTCTTTATAGAGAACACAATAGTGAGGTCATCTGTAATAAAGATGTTAATCCTGAGCCACCTGCTAGTTTGTTTTGCCTCTTGGGGCAAGAGGACATTAATGGATGAAATATAGCCTCAAGCTCCTTAAAATGGTGTTTTATGGCAACCTCTATGCAGAGCTGTAAAACACTCACTCTGAGTGATAAAAAAATCTCAAGAAGGAATATTCACTCTCCATCATGCTTGATCTGACATCAACTTTGCTTAGGTTACCACTCATCCACAGACACCCATTGCGCTGGGCTGCAAAAGGAGATCAGGTACTGCCCCAGGGCTCAAGGAAATGTAGATGAGTTATCTGGCCTTTTGGAGCAGTTTCCAGGGCTCAGCCCTTGAGAAAAGTGTCTATTCTGTAACCTATTATTTATTTTTCTTCTGGGATTTTGTTTTAGGAAAATAGTCCATATTGTTCTATTATGAGCTGTCTGGGCAGGCTTTGTGAAATATATAAGAAAAAAAGATCATACCCACTAATCTCCATTTCATACTATGGGGAAACATTCTTCATTTAAATTATTTTTATTTTTATTATTCTGTATTTTTTCTCTTAATTTTTTTATTAAATCATAACTTACACACTAACGAATTTATGGGGTACCATGTGCTGATTTTACATACAATTTGTAATGCTTACATCAAACTGGTTAACACGACCTTCACCTCACATACTTAATTATTGTGTTAAGACACTTATGATCTATTCTTAATAGATTTGAATTGTACCCTTGCAATATGCATCATAGATGAGGTGCCACCCATTACCCTCCTTCATTCTGGCATCCCCCCTCTCCTCCCCTCACCCTCTTCTTCCTTCCTTTATCCTGGGCTATAGTTGTGTTTTATCTTTTGTATGAAAGTG
>CAUYON010135462.1:0-14781 GCA_963573935.1 Arctocebus calabarensis | reverse complement strand
TCTTGCCTCAGTCTCCTGAGTAGCTGGGTCTACAGGCGCCTGCCACAATGCCCTGCTATTTTTTTGTTTTTGCAGTTCGGCCAAGGCTGGGTTTGAGACAGGGTCTCACTGATTCAACTCTTTTTTTTTTTTTTTTTTTTTTAGTCAAAGCCACAAGCTGTCACCCGGGATAGAGTGCTGTGGCATCACAGCTCACAGCAACCTCCGATTCCTGGGCTCAAGCGAGTCTCTTGCCTCTGCCTCCCAAGTAGCTGGGACCACAGGCGCCCGCCACAACGCCCGGCCATTTTTTGGTTGCAGCCGTCATTGTTGTTTGGCGGGCCTGGGCTGGATTTGAACCCGCCAGGTGTACGTGGCTGGCACCTTAGCCCGTTGAGCCACAGGCGCCGAGCCACAAGGCTGGGTTTGAACCCGCCACCTTTTGTAAATGGGGCCAGTGTCCTACTTGCTGAGCCACAGGCGCCACCCCGGTACTTCGTAATTTTTATAGTGAAGAAGAATAAAGAAAGAGGTGCCCCATGTTTCATGATTTAGGGAGCCAGTATCATTTTTACACTTGTAACACATTTCTGGCAGTAATAATCACAAGAGAATGTTTGTCTTATGAGAAATCGTGTGAGGCCCGTTGAGTCACACACACATACACCCTCAATGTTATTCCCAGCAGCCTGAGGAAGCAGTCCAAGGGCTGTCCACCCACAATGCTGGGTTCCCCCCTACTCTGTCCTCCCAGCACTGACCTCCAAGAAGAGGGCTGGGGCCTGGTTGCTCTCTGATGGTCTTGTCTCAGCAGACCCACTCCCTGGGGTGGGATGGACCCTCAGCATGGTGGTGTGCAAGACTGGGGGTAGCTCATGGTGTCCTAAGGGGCAGGAAAAAAGCCAGTGGACTGAACATGACCTCAGCTTTCCAGCTCAGAAGCTCTGCTCAGATTCTTAATCTTCATCTACTCCAAAGTTGAGACAGACAGCCTCACCAATGAGCAGCCACTGGCTTGGGAGGGCCATGCTGCCTGAGGGGTATCTGACAGCAGTGCTGGGTGAGCCCTCTCGCTCCCCTGAGACCTGGAGAGTCACCTCTTCTGTGGTGGGGCCATCTGTGGGAGCCAGAGTCAGTCCACGAGGCTGTGAAAGAAGATGGAGAACCAGGACTGGAGGAGGCTCTTCTCCCGTGTCATCCCCTCTCCAGCCCCCTCAGAGATCTCCTCTCACCACTAAGGCCACCCCTGTGTGGACCAGGGCTTTAGAGACATAGAAGCCGGCTTCTTCCTTCCCCACATACAGTGTCATCCTAGTGCAGAGAGAAGAAAAAGCAGAGAAGGGTGAACCTTGGTAGGGGGAGTTTCAGTTACCACTGTACCTTTGCCCTCGGAGGCCCCTCTCACACTGACTCTGGGCTTAGCTATGAGACTTGCTTTAACCAACTAGACAGTAGCTGATATGACACAAGTAGAAGCTTGAAAAGTGCTTGTGCATGGGGGCTTACCCTTTTGTGTTGTTTTCTGGGACCCTGAGACCAGGATGGGAGGAAACCCAGGCTAGCCTACTGGGGCATGAGAGACCTAATGGAGCAGAGATGAACCATTCTACTCGATGCCCCCAGGCCAGATAGTCTGCCAACCATGAGATTGGCAAGTGAGGCCGTCCTAGATTGTCCAGGCTCAACCAAAGTCACCAGCTGACTGCGGAGACCAGAGAAACCACCCAGCTGACCCACAGAATCTGTAAAAGTGATAAATGTTTGTTGTTTTTAAGCTCTAAGTTTGGGAGTGGTTTGTTATGCACCAAAAACTGCTACAAACTCTATAGTCATGATTTCATCTGAATCTGTGTATAACCCAGACCTCTTTCCAGAGTTCAGTTTTCTAAATATGATCTCATCTCCTCAAGTGCCACCTCCTTCTCCTGTTCCTTCCCCTCCTCCTCTAGTTCTACCTCTGAAAATGACAGCACCCATAAGCTTCTAGAAACCTGAGCATGACCCTTGACCTCTTATTCACAATCACTAAACTCCCTAATCACCAAATTATGTTTTTTGAGACACACTCTTACTTTGTCACCCTTAGTAGAGTGCCCTGGCATCATAGCTGACAGCAACCTCAAACTCTTCGGCTCAAGCTATTCTCTTACCTCAGCCTCCCTGGTAGCTGGGACTACCGGTGCCCACCACAACACCTGGCTATTTTTTAGAGACAGGGTCTTGCTCTTGCTCAGGCTGGTCTCGAACTCCTGAACTCAAGCAAATCACCGGCCTTGGCCTCCCAGAGTGCTGGGATTACAGGTATGAGCCACCACACCTAGCCTTCTAATCACTAAATTCTTACTGGTTTTTCCTTTTAATATCTCTTACCCTCCACTTATTTCCAACTCTGGGGTTTTTACTCTAGTACAAAGTATCACATTTCTTGCCTGTTACCATTCTGAGATATCCTTCACACTGCAGCCAGAGTTGTCTTTCTGAAATGAAAACACGATCAAATCACTTCCTTACCTAAAACCCTCCAGTGGCTTCTCCTTACCCTTAGTAGAAAATGCCCAAACCCTTTGATGAATCTAAAAGATTCCTGTTTAACTAACAGACCTTACTCCTTGCCCAGGTAGATCTGTGTTCCAGTCTTACTTCATTTCTTTCTCTTCCTTGGATTCCACTCTCTCTCTTCTCTCGTTTCCCATTCATCCTTTAGGTTTTCAGTTAGATATCCCTTCTTCCAGGAGGCTTTCCAGGACTGCTTCCTGCCCCCAGGCTCAATTCAGGGGCCCCGCTATACATTCCTATGGCAGCTTGTACTTCTTTTATCTCATCCATGCTATAATCGCCTCTTTACACATCCATCAACAAACATTTATCACTTTTACAGATTCTGTGGGTCAGCTGGGTGGTTTCTCTGGTCTCCGCAGTCAGCTGGTGACTTTGGTTGAGCCTGCATCTCACCATGCTATAATCGCCTCTTTACACATCCATCTCTCCTACTAGACTCAGATTCCTGTAGGCAGGAACAATGGCTGGGTTATTTACTGTTGTGTTCCTGGACCCTAGCAAGAGACTGGAACATGGTCAGGGCTCAGTTAATGTTTGTGGAATGCATAGACAATTCCTGATCTTCCCAATCTGTCTACTGGTTCCTATAGATGGGGAGGGGGCGAGGATGCTAAGGCTTTAGGTACATAGGGTGGTATTTAGCAATAATTAAGGCACTGCACAACAATCAGAATAGGCTGAGACCTGGATTTCCATTTCCCAGGACCGATTTTACCTATTGGTTGCTGAACAGTAGGCCTCTTCAGGGGGGCCGGGGACTCTTATGGGATAAGGCAGGGCACTGGTTATCTACCATCCAGTTTGGTAAGTAACCAGCTTGATGTGTTTGACATCTGCTTTGGCTGTATGTGTGTGTCATGGCTGAAAACTGTGCCTGGCCACTGGGCCCAGGCTGCAGCACCCCCAGAAGTCTCCCTCCCCAGGCCCCAGGCAGGAACACCTACAGCAGCTGGGTGTCCAAGGTTGTGTCCTGGGGACCTGAGGCAGGCAGTCGGATGTGGCCCCAGTGGAGGGCAAGAAAATGCAGGGTGTCTCGAGCCAGAGTGAGATGGGGTAGCTGGCGCAGGCTACCCTGGTGCCAGGTGTAGACAGCCATCACGGGCACGCCCAAGTCCTGTGTCCATAGCACTGTCCCACTTCCTGAGTCCACAGTTAGCAGCAGGCCCATCCCACAGGAGGTCAGGTGGCTCACGTCTGCCAAAAAAGGTGGCTGGGAAGATGTGCCATTCAGGGTTCTCTGAATTGGGGCCCTTGCTCCAAGGTGGGTCTGAAGAAAGGTGGCACTCACATTTCCCAGGTGAGCTGTCCATGGGGGGTGCTGAGTATCGGTGGTAGGTGGTGTTCCAGCGCAGGGCCGGGGCCCTTGGGTCATGCATGGTGACCGTATACTCTGGGGGGCCAAGAAGCAAGATTATCAGAAACATCCATATTATTCTCCACCCTCTACCCCCGAGACCATTCCTCTGGTGGGGGTGGGTGTTCCTGAGCGCACAGCCTAGAGGCCCTGAAGTCTATGAGCATCTCAGTGGCAGAGACCAGGGCTGTCTTGTTTACTGCTGGATCCCTAGCTTCTTGTTCAGGGCTCAGTAGAATGTTCGTTGATGACTGACAGATTGACTGGCCTGGATTCAACCTGGATAGCAATGGCCAGACCTGAGAAGAGCAAAAGGTGCGGCTTAGTTCTGACTCACGCGTTCGGCCAATGTAGAGGCGAGGGGTAGAGGGACCTTCTGTGGTCAGTGTCATCTGGGTCTTTCCTGACTCAGGGTCAACCACAAACCAGGCATCCTGCTTCCGGCCTGTGGAGGTGGACCGTGTTCACTTTCAAGACAGCATGGGAGGCAGTATGGTCCTGTGCCCAGCTGGCCCTTCATGACCTGGGTCCCTGTCCCTGCTGGCCGGACCTGCACCACACAGCCTGGTGAGACTCTCACCTGTGTAGAAGACCCCATCAGAGCTGCGGCAGGGAGAGGCGTGAACCAGCTCAGGGATGGTGAATGGAAGTTTCTAGGAGAGGGAAAAAGTTCCAGGAAGGAGTAAAGACAGAAACACATACATAGTGCTTACTGTGCCAGGTGAACCCATTCCCATAGAAACCAATAAACTAGGTATTATTATCAATTCCATTTTCCAGGTGAGGAAATGGACGATCAGAGAGGCCAAGTAACTTGGCCAATGTCACATAGCCAAGAAATAGCAGAGCCAGGTCTTGAACTCATCCACTAGGTACTAGAACCAGCACACTTAGCCACTCTGCTACAAAGCCTCTCGAACTGAAGAAAATCCCACACCCAGTGCTAAGATGCCACACAATCCACTTGATCCTGGCCTGACAACCTCTTCAAAAACTCACAAGGAGGCTCTTAAACTGTCAACAGCATGCACAACTCAGGCTGAGGAGCTGTTCCAGCGTGAAGGAGTCCCAGACCAGGCTGAGTGGAGACCCACCTTCCACCCTTCGTTACCCTGCTCTCTCCTGGAGTAAGTCTCATCTGGACTATGAGTGCCCTGTGCTCTCTCTGGCTTCCTGTTGGGTTTGGATAATGGGACAGAGTGAGATCAGGGAGTCTACGGTGTGATTTCTCTCCACGGAGTCATGATGGGCCCGTTGTGTCTCTCCACCAAAGGCCTCAGGTCCCGTCAGGTAGTTCTTAGTACAGCTCCCTCCATCTGTAGGCTCCTCTACCCCCGAGGTTAGAGCTGATGACAGCAACCCACTATTATGATTTATACAATACTTATCCCTTATGGTCTCCTACACTCTGCCCACACCTTGTAAGCAATCCCTTTAATGAAATGTCCTCAAACTATCCTATTGGAGTGGGCTATGTGTTTGTAGCTGGGACCTTGCCTGATTAACACACTAAAATTTTGTATTATTCATCTTCCTAAATCACATACTTAAAACCTTTCTGGTCAGGGGCAGAATTCTGACAAAACACAATTCACCTTATGTCCTGTAATAAATCCAGAGTCATGTCCAATAGCCTTCATCTGACTCTTGATAGGGCAAAAAATGGCCACAGATTCCTTCTTTCCTTGTATATGTGTGCTTTTGCAAGGTGACTTTTCAGCTCCTCTCATAAAGAGGCAGACTCTTTTCTTCACAACTGGATTCTGGGCTTGCCTGTGTGACTTGCTTGCCTGACAAGCAAATGTGATACAAGCAGAAGCTTGAGAAGAGTTTGTGGGTTGCCTTGCCTGCTCTTAGTGCTTTGGGGTCTCTTGTTGACACCATCTGAAAAAGCCGAGATTTGGTGTCCAGGGGATGAGAGACACATGGTCCAGTAGTCACTGTCAAAAGCCAACCAGCTAACGGACTAACTTCCAGAAACAGAGCCATGCAGGTGACCAGCCATTGAACACAGACACACGAGCAAGCTGAATCAAGACCAGCAGAAAAATCACCCAGCTGATCCTAGCCTATATTGTCATCCCGCCAAATTTTGGATAAATTGTTCTGGCGTTCAGTCCTTGAGTTTTGGGGAGATTTGTTATTTAGTAAAAGCTAATCGATACAAATATTTCTCCTTTAAATCCTCAGTGTCCTAGAAAAGCTCTTGTGATACTTTCACAAAGGCCTGACAGCTTGCTCTGCAGACACAACCAGAGCTTCTCCCACGCTGCCCTTTCAACAGCTCCCTCTACACAGCCTTTTCATATTGTACTCAGAGTCCTGATTTACATCCTCTGCAGAATACCAGATTCCAACCACACTGTCTCCCCATGCCTCCCCCCATCCCTTGTGCTCCAGGTGATGGAAGCCTCAGTTCTCACTTGTCTTATCACCTTGCAAGCACTGTAGGAAACGCACCATTAATCCCTGCTGTTTCCGGGTCCCCAAAATGTATAGGCTGCCATCAGCTGGGTCTGAGAGAAAGGCTGTTCTGTGGAGCAGAGAGGAACAGAGAGATGGTTGGGTACATGCCCTCTTTTCATGAAGGCCCCCATTCCCTCCAACCTCTCAGCTAGTAGGAGCCTGTCCTTGTAAGAGACACTTTGAGCTCCAAAATCCTGGACCATTTGTCTCTCATCGCCTGGATGCCAAGTCTCAGCTTTTTCACATGGTGTCAACAAGGGACCCCAAAGCACCCAAAGCCAATTCTCTCCTCTTACTTCCAACATACCTCCCCAACAAATAAAAAATCTCTCTAGACAACTGTGGCTCCTCCGTTTCCCAGCTACCCTTCCTTAAAAGGCCCCAGGTTCACTTACTCGGTGACACACGTTGGTCCTTGGATGATGGGATCTGCAGGGACAGAGACCCAGAGCATGAGCTGCCCACCCCCGCCCCAGATTTCATTGGAAAGCTTAGCTCATATTCACTTGGTGACATGAATGTAATGCCATCTTCCCAAGAACTCTGTGAGGTGGGGTCATCACTCTTTACAGATCAAGCCTGGAGGCTCAGAGAGATGAAATGACTTTCTTAAGGCCACACAACTGACAGATGGTATGATGACACTGGGTATTGGATTCCAGAACCCATGTTCTTCTCTATGTCATGGTGACTCCCCTACCCAAGCAAACTAGGGGTCCAAGGAGGGTGGAGTGACTGCTTGCTCACCATCCTTCAGTGTCCACTGCAAGTCCCCTGTCTGTTTGCTCAGTGCATGGAGACTTCCGTCCAGCGTGGACACCAGCAAGAGGCTCTCTGTCCTGAGGGTCTGGACCTACGGGGGGAAATAAAGCCAGATTTCTGTGAGGTCTGGGACCACCCATTGCCCCTTCCCAAGGCAAGGCTGTCTGTGACTCCCCTTCCCCCAGAGGGGGACAGAAAATGGGAAGAAGGATGTTGGAGGAGCTGCTGGCTTTACTTATCATCTCCTTGGCCCGAGAGAGGGAATATAGTGGGAGCTGAGGAGGCTCTGGGGGGAGGCTTTGGCTTTCACTGTGTCCAAATCCCACTTCTTTCCCTCTTCTTTTGACTCATTCTGGCTTTCCAAACAAGACTGGGGGGCTACTTCATTGACTCTCACAGCCTCCCTAGGAAATTGGTATGATCAGTTTCCCCATTGTGTAGGTGAGGGAAGCCAAGGCCCAGGAAGGTTAGGCAATTAGCTTAAAGCCACACAGATAATAAATGACAAAATTGACCTGTATCTCTATGATTCCAATGCTTGGCCTCTTTCTCCTATGCCACAGTGTCTGCCCCCTTTGGGACATCTACTTCTGCCTCCCAAAACTGGCCCAGTGGCTGTTGGTGCCAGGCTCTAGCAGGCCCCCTGAACCAAGGCTGAGGGGAGGACTTCCTGTAGCCACCCTTGCATCTGGCCCTACCAGGCTAATTCACCTGCTCCAGTCCCTCCTTAAGCAAACAGGGTGAGGCTGAGCTCCGAGCAGGAACCCTAACATCCGGGTGGCCCAGCCGCACCCCTGCAGAGGCCACATCCTGCTCCAGGACCCTCAGGTCCAGGACTGAGCCACTGGTGTCTGGGGAGGGTCAGGAAACTGCCTTCAAGCCTCTCTTTTCTGGACCTCAATTTTGTCATCTGCAGTGTGGAGGGGGGGCGTAGAGGGAGAATGGTTTATGGAAGAAGTGGGAAACTGGTTGCCCACAATTGAATTCTGTTTGACCATTACAGTGTTTCAAAATTTTGTTTTTAATCAGCTGCCAATATTTTAAAAATTGGAAGATTTAACTTTTATTTTTATTTATTTATTTATTTATTTATTTATTTATTTATTTATTTAAGACAGAGCCTCAAGCTGTCACCCTGGATAGAGTGCTGTGCCATCACAGCTCACAGCAACCTCCAATTCCTGGCCTCAAGCGAGTCTCTTGCTTCTGCCTCCCAAGTAGCTGGGACTACAGGCACCTGCCACAGCGCCAGCTATTTTTGTTTGTGTTGCAGCCGTCATTGTTGTTTGGTGGGCCCAGGCTGGATTTGAACCGACAGCTCAAGTGTACTTGGCTGGCGCCTTAGCCCATTGAGCCACAGGCGCCGAGCCAAGATTTAACTTTTAAAAAATTCCAGATGTCTAATTTTTCTTATTCCTAATTTTTCTGGAGACATCTGATCTGGTTATACTGGGCTCACATTCTGTTTTTGCAACCATGGAATGGTCCCAGAACTGGAAGCGGGGCGTGTGTGTGTGTGTGTGTGTGTGTGTGTGTGTCCCCTCGCCCACGCCTAACTCTTCCAGGGCCCTTTCACTCTATGGGGACTTCAGGCTGGACACCTGGATTCTAGACTGGAAGACTTTTATCTTTCAGCTACATTTCTGTAAGTTAATTCTCTCTTCTGATCCCACCAGGGTTGGACCAGACCCCCACCCCACATTTATTCCAGAAGTTCTGAATCTGGGATCCAGTCATGGGGGAACTCTGTTATGAAGCATCTGATATGGTAAAACTGGGTGCGCAGGCCCACCCAACAGAGGGCTCTTAAGCTGATGGAATTTTCAAAGGAAGCCCGGATCCTCAGAAGTTTCAGGAGTTCTGGCCTGGGCTGTCCCCTTCTCCCAGACCGTGCCCTCCCTGCAGAAGAAGCAGGGTGCTCGGTCTCCCTTCGCCTCTCCACGCAGGCCGGTCTCTCTGGCTTAGCGTTTGTAGGGGCAACAGGCAACTTCCCAAACCTAGCAGGTTTTCACTCGTTAGCGGTGACTTGGGGCGTCCCCCGCCCGAGGGAGTGAGAGGTGCCCCACGCCGCTTCGTCCCGCTGCGCCCGGTCTCCCATTGCGCCCCAGGGAAGCGACTTTGGAGATTCCGCGCCAGTCCCGGCTCTCACCTGTAGCCCGAGCGTCCGGAGCAGCACTGCGAGCTGGAGCAAGAATCCCGACCCCCGGGCCGCGCTCGCCATAGCGCCTGGGGCAGCCGCACGGCTGGGCAGGCAGGTCCCTCAGTCATCCAGGGACGGCAGAGCCCCCGCCCACCGCGAGGAGGCTCCGCCCGGCGGCCCCGTGGAGACTCAGAGGCTTGGGCGCAACCTGAGCCTGGAGTCCTCCGGCCCCACCCTCCCAGCACGCTCACCCGCATCCTTCACCTAGTCACCCCGCAGGGATGGCGCGACGCTCTCCTGCAACGAAGAGTTTACTAACCGAGGCCTTTTACGGAGAATTTGCCACGTGCCAGTGCGGTGCCAACTCTCAGCAGCTCATTTAGTCCCCACAGCACCGCCCATGTGAACGCGGAGGCTCAGACTGGAATCGAAATTCAGATCTGTTTGACTTCAAAGCTTGTGCTCTTCATCACTACACGGTGGGCTCTGCTGAGCTACTAGGAAATATAGATTAATGGATGGGTCCAGCCATTCATTCAATACCACCTAGGACCTGTTTTACATCACCTGGTGAACAAGAGCGATAAGGTCCCTGTACAGATCTCTGTGCTTTAAGTATCAGACATTATTACCTCCAAGTTTTGGCTTATTCATTTCACCTTCCTCTTTTTTTTGAGACAGAGCCTCAAGCTGTCACCCTGGATAGAGTGCTGTGGCATCACAGCTCACAGCAACCTCCAATTCCTGGGTTCTAGGGAGTCTCCTGCCTCCGCCTCCCAAATAGCTGGGACTACAGGCGCCCGCCACAACGCCCGGCCATTTTTTGATTGCAGCCGTCATTGTTGTTTGGCGGGCCCAGGCTGGATTTGAACCCACCAGCTCAGGTGTACTTGGCTGGCGCCTTAGACCGTTGAGCCACAGGCGCCCGAGCCTCACTTTCCTCTTGGTGCAAAAAAATCCCTGCTGATTTGCCGGTTGCACAGCCCTGCTCTGCCACCTTCTCTTTTTTGTCATCCTTAGTCGGACTGGTCACATCCCCACTGAAGACTTGGTAGTGGGCTCAGAGCCTTCATCTCACCTCAAGTCCTGCCATCATCATTGGTATTCTTTGTGTCTGCAGGGAGGGCCTAGTGAGCATGCCAGTCTCTCAGTTCAGTGGCTCTCTAGAAACCTTGTCCCCCTCATGCCCACCAGACGGCCAGGCGCTGGACCTTGTCACACTCTGAATCACTTTGCCATCAACATCCATTTCTCTGACTGCAGCCTCCTATCCTTATAGCTCATACATCCCCTGCTTCTGACCTACATGATGCCTTAACCCCAGTCTCTCAACCCCTTCCTGGTCGGTATCCAGCTTGGACCTCCTCGCTGGCCAGTCCATGTGAACACCACCACTGCCCCAGGCTGGGTTTTTTAGAAGCAGAGCCCAAGGTAGGGGATTTTGTGGAAGTAATTTCACGTTCAGAAAGGCCAGGTTTTCTACAACCCTAGCTGGTTAGGCCTGACTGATATTAGGTTACAACAGACTATTTGCTTTATAGTGAACTCAACTCTGTGGCACAATCAATGGTGCAGAGGTCTCCATGGTGCTGGGTTGAAGCCAGTCTCCAGCGCAGACCCCTCTTCACTTTGCTTCTTTTCCTGCCTCAACTTGCTTCTCTCACTCCCCTCTCCGAGAGCACTTCCCAACATCATCACTGAAGCAAGAATCCCTGTCTCAGGCTCTGCTCTATCCTATCTAAGACACCCTCTAATCCAGTTTGCATCAAATGTGGCCACAGAAAACCCAGCTGCCTCAAGAAACAAAAACTTCTTTTGGCAATATGTATATCATGAAGTCTTTGGTTTACCTTGTTGCCCTTATTGTTCGTTCCAACACCCCCAAACTGGCAAAGTAGTCCTAGCTTTATAACAAAAGCAATTGCTTGCTCCTTTAGAGACTAAACAAAGCTAACAAGTGTACAAATGAACCCCCCTTTATGCTTTATATCTTGTACACTGACCCTTTGTTTTGGAATGTCCCTTGTGTGGTATTAACTGTGCCCGAATACATAGTCATTCCTCAAGCAATAAATTCTTCTTGCACAGAACACAAACGACAAATGAACTGGAATTAATTTTTGCATGTGTGTATGATGATAAAAGTAACATACATTCTAGAAATTTTGTAAAATTCAGAAAAATATAAATAAGAAAAAATTCATTTACACTTCTATCTTCTGAAAGTAGAGCACCTCTGTTAACATTTTGTCACATTTCCTCCAGTGTTTTCTTTTCCCTCCACGCCTACATGTCTGGCAGGAGCCCGCGATGAAATATTAACATGTTTTCCCCCTCCAGGGCTTCTTTTTCCCCTGACAGCTCGTCTCCCGTTCAAGCAAGTCTGCTCTGAATTTATTGCCTCAGCAAAGGGACGATGAGGAAGCAAAAACTGAAAATGAAGTTTCTGTAGCTTCTGAATTTTCAAAGAACTCAGGGTATAAACCTAGATTTGAGATGATAAATAATAAGACTAGGAAAGATCCTCAGACCGGGAGAGGACAGAAGATAAAGAGAAACAGGAAGAAGATGCTGGAAGTCTCTTCGAAAGGGAAACCCACGTGGGAACCTCCCACATAGCTCTGTGGGATCCAAGAGCAGAGGGGACCTGCCCCTGGCTTCCTGGGTAGAGCCTGGGAAAGTAGTGAGACCCCAGAGGAGGAGCCGCGTGCTCCCTCCGGGCAGCGCTGCTGTCAGGTTCCCACTGTCCAGTGTGATACGGAGGGAGGCAGAGGTCCACGTGTGCCTGAGAGCCTGGAGGAGAAATAGAGACAGAGAGAGACAGACAGCAAGAGAGAAGGAAAGGGAACATGAGTGCCCCGAATATATATACAGAGAGAGAGAGGGAGAGAGAGAGGGAATGTGTGCTGAAAATGGAGGGAGAGAACATGCTCCAAACAGAGATAGAGCCAGAAAGGAGGGGAGGAGAAAACGAGAGAGAGAAAGAGAGAAAACGAGAGAGAGAGAGAGACAGAGAAAGAGAGAAAACGAGAGAGAGAGAGAAAACGGGAGAGGAGAGAGACAGAGAAAGAGAGAAAACGAGAGAGAGAGAGAGAGAGAGAGAGATATGAGTGCTTAAAATCGAGAGAGGGAAAGAGAACACATGCTCAAAACAGAGATGGAGCCGGGTGTGGTGGCTCACGCCTGTAATCCTCGCACTCTGGGAGGCCAAGGGAGGTGAACACCTTGAGTTAGGAGTTTGAGCCTGGCTTGAGCAAGAGAAAGGCTGTCTCTACTAAAAATAGAAAAACTAGCTGGGCGTTATGGTGGGTGCCTGGAATCCCAACTACGTGGGAAGCTGAAGTAAGAGGACTGTTTGAGCCCAAGAGTTTGAGGTTGCTGTGGGCTACCACAGCTCTCTACCAGGGCTACAGAGTGAGACTCTGTCTCGAAAAAAAAAAAAAAAAGACAAAGCAGAGATAGAGCTAGAGACAGAGACAGTGAAAGAGAGAGAGATATGAGTGCTTGAAAGAGAGAAAAAGAAAACATGTATGCTCAAAACAGAGAGAGAGGGAGAGAAAAGACAGGTTCAGAACAAAGGTGGCCGTGTGTGGTGGCTCCCGCCTGGAATCCTAGCACTCTGGGAGGCTGAGGCAGGTGATTACCTGAGCTTAGGACCAGTTCAAGACCAGCCTGAGCAAAAACAAGACCCCGTCTCTACTAAAAATAGAAAAACTGAGGCAAGAGGATTGCTGGAGCCCAAGAGTTAGAGGTTGCTATGAGCTGTGACACCATCACACTCTACACAGGGTGACAGCTTGAGACTCTGTCTCAAAAAAAAAAAAAAAAAAACACCCCAAAACAAACAAAGGTAAAGGCAGAGACAATGATAGAGATAAGACAGAGAGAGAAAAAAGAGGGGGGGGAGAGAACATGAGTGCTCAAAATATGTACATACTAAATAAAGAGAAAAAGAACATGTGTGTTCAAAACACAGATAGAGAGAGACACGGAGAAAGAGAACATGGGTGCTCAAAATAGAGATAAGAGACACATAGAGAATCAGAGGAGAAAGAGGGACAGTGCAGCAGAGATCAGTGAGGACAAGAGCCAAGACCTGATGAGACCACGGGCATCTCAGAGAATGCCAGCCGGGACAGAAGGCGGCGAGTCCAAGAGCCCTCCTGCCTGCTGGGCACTAAGCAGGCTCCACAAAACTTAAACCTGCCCTGGAGAAACACTGGGAGAAGCCAGATGGGACTCAATTTCTTCCACCTGGCACAAAAGGAGCTTAAAAGAAAATTTTATAGAGAAATGAAATTCCATTACCTCCCCACACCTCAAAGTGTACTATTAAGTGCTTAGAAGTTCCTAGATAAGTACACATACCTCAATAGCTTTTCCCCATTCTAGTGACAGAATGGAGAAATAGAAATAGAACAGGAAAAATATCCCAATCATAATAGCACTAAAAAGAAAATGCTTAGGATTAAATTTAACCAGAAAGGCACAGGACCTATATAAAGCAAACTGTAAAATCTTATGAAGGACATAAAACAAAATGGGAACAAATGAAAAAATGTAGCCTGTGTGGGAAGACTTAATATAATTAAAATGTCAATTCTCCCTAAATTAAAACATAAGTATCATGAAATTCTTTAATTAATTAATTAATTATTTTTGAGACAGAGTCTCATTTTGTTGCCCTCGGTAGAGTGCTGAGGTGTGATAGCTCACAGCAGTCTCAAACTCTTGGGCTCAAGTGATCCTCTTGCCTCAGCCTGCCCAGTAGCTCAGACTACAGGCACCACCCACAATGCCCAGCTAGTTTTTCTATTTTTAGAAAAGATGAGGTCTTGCTCTTGCTCAGACTGGTCTTGAACTCCTGAGCTCAAGCAATCTACCTGCCTTGGCCTCCCACAGTGCTGGGATTACAGGTGTGAGCCACTGCGCCACTCCTTCATGAAATTCTTTTTAAGCCAGGATCTTTTAAATTGGTTAAAGCAGGGGTCCTCAAACTACGGCCCACGGGCCACATGCGGCCTGCTGAGGACGTTTATCCGGCCCGCGGGGTATTTCTGCCTTCGCTGCCTGTCCTGTTTAGCAGCGGACTCATCCCAGGCCATAAAATCTGTTAGCGGGAAAAACCACTGGTTGCATTCCCAAATAAAACATGTGTGGATTTGGCTCCGCGCCTGTGGCTCAGTGGGCTAAGGCGCCAGCCATGTACACCTGAGCTGGAGAGTTCGAATCCAGCCCGGGCCCACCAAACAACAATGATGGCTGCAACCAAAAAATGGCCGGGTGTTGTGGTGGGCACCTGTAGTCCCAGCTAGTTGGGAGGCGGAGGCAGGAGACTCACTTGAGCCCGGGAATTGGAGGTTGCTGTGAGCTGTGATGACAGGGTGACAGCTTGAGGCTCTGTCTCAAAAACAAACAAACAAACAACAACAAAAAAAACATTTAAACTGAAAATAAAATAGTTGGAATAATATTGGTGAATTTATAAAGGATAAAGAAAGATTAGAAACTGCTAAAGAGA
>CAUYON010135461.1:0-21111 GCA_963573935.1 Arctocebus calabarensis | reverse complement strand
GGGCACACACACATCTGGGGAGGTAGAGCAGACAGACACCTGGGGAGGGAGAGCACACAGACACCTGGGGAGGGAGAGCAGACACACACCTGGGGAGGGAGAGCACACACACACCTAGGGAGGGAGAGCACACACACCTGGGATGGAGAGCACACAGACACCTGGGAAGGGAGAGCACACACACCTGGGGAGGGAGAGTACACATACCTGGGGAGGGTGAGCACACAGACACCTGGGGAGGGGGAGCACACACACACACCTGAGGAGGGAAAGCAGACACACACCTGCGGAGGTGAGCACACAGACACATGGGGAGGGTGAGCAGACGCACACCTGGGGGGGTGAGCACACACATCTGGGGAAGGAGAGCAGACAGACACCTGGGGAGGGAGAGCACTCAGACACCTAGGTAGGAGAGGACACACACCTGGGGAGGGTGGGCACACACACATCTGGGGAGGTAGAGCAGACAGACACCTGGGGAGGGAGAGCACACAGACACCTGGGGAGGGAGAGCAGACACACATCTGGGGAGGGAGAGCACAGACACCTGGGTAGGGAGAGCACACACCTGGGGAGGGAGTGCACATACACACCTGGGGTGGGAGAGCAGCCACACACCTGGGGAGGGAGAGCACAGACACCTGGGGAGGGAGAGCAGCCACACACCGGGGGAGGGTGAGCACAGACAACTGGGGAGGGAGGGCACACACACACCTGGGGGCATGAGCGCATGCACACCTGGTGAGAACACAAATATACACACTCACCTGGGGCAGGTGAGCCCCTCTAAGGGTTCAGCGAGGAATGAGGCAGTTAACTAGACAGACATTAGGATCACAGGCAGAAGATTAAGAGCATGTGAACTGTTTGTTGTCAGACTTTGGAATGACCAGAGACATCTACGAGACGGATTATTACAGGAAAGGGGGAAAGGGCCTGCTGCCTGTGCGGTGGATGGCACCAGAGTCTCTGAAGGATGGGGTCTTTACCACTTCTTCTGACATGTGGTAAGTTGTGGATGGATTGGTGACAGATGCTGGATCTGAATTTCTGGTGACGCTGCTAGCGTGACCAAGAAGCGGGGGCAAAGAAAGCCTGCCTTCCTCCTGGGTTCCCTGCCAAGGAAATGAAGTGGTGTCCTGTCCAAGGACCCTTCACAGCTACCCTTACTCTTTGATTGAAACTAACCTTAGAGGCATTTTTGAACTGCGTTGTGAATTGTTTTATTAACTAGCCAAACAAGTTCTAGCGAACAAAAAAAGGAAGGAGTGTGTGTATGTTTGTATGTGTGTACACAGGATATGGGTTTATTTCATTCATATATATATATATATATATATATTTTTTTTTTTTTTTGGAGACAGAGTCTCTCTTTGTCACCCTGTATAGAGTGCTGTGGTGTCATAGCTCACAGCAATCTCAAACAATTGGGGCTCAAGTGATTCTCTTGCCTAGCCTCCTGAGTAGGTGGGACAACAGGCACTTACCACAATGCCTGGCTATGTTTAGAGATGGGGTTCTCGCTCTTGCTCAGACTGGTCTCACACTCATGAGCTCCCTGAGCTTACCCACCTTGATCTCCCAGAGTGCTGGGATTGCAGGTGTGAGCCACTGTGCCTGGCCCACGTGTGGATGTGGTTTTTGGCTTCTTTATTACTATTCACATCTGTCATTGGCAGGTCCTTCGGCGTGGTCCTTTGGGAAATCACCAGCTTGGCAGAGCAGCCTTACCAAGGCCTGTCTAATGAACAGGTGTTAAAATTTGTCATGGATGGGGGCTACCTGGATCAACCTGACAACTGCCCAGAGAGAGTGTAAGTGTGGAAAGGGTGTGAGTGTGTGAGGTGCTGATGTGCTAAGGCTTGCCTGCCATGTGTACACTCACATTTGTGTTTGTGCGTGCAGGGCGCATCTCCACACACATGTTTGCATTTGCACATTGCATTGTGTGTTCAGTTGTGTTTGCACATCCTGTCTATCTGCATGTGTATGCTTACACATCAGACCATTCTATACCTGCCTATACTGGTGTGTCAAGTCTTTGCATTAACTTAGTTTCATATCATATGTCTTAAATGTCTGCTTATGCTTGCATATCATGTCTTTACATGTGTGCTTGTGTTTGCATACTAGATGTTCATATGCACACTTGGGTTTGCAAGTCATGTCTTTATATGTATGTTTTTATTGCATGTTGTATCTTTGGAATGAGTATGACTAAGTGCTGGTAAAACTTTATACACAGAAACTCAGGGGGCCAGGTTTGGTCTGAGGCCTGGAGTTTGGCCACTCCTGCCCTAGAAAAAGTTATAGCAGAGAAGGAGAGGGGTCTAGTTGAAAACAAAAGCTCTCAGTTCTGAGTGTTTTTGGCTGAGTGGTCACTTGGAGGTTCCAGGGCAGCCCTTGAGGCTGCAGGGCTGGGTCCTGTGTGTTGCTAGTCACCAGCAAGTCTTCTTCAGGCAGGTGCTGTGTGGCCCACTAGGCAAGGGCTCCTCCCATGATGAAGGCCCCTTCCACCATCCTTTAGAAAGTGTGGGCTGGACCTGCAAGGGTGGTGGCCACTTGGAGCAGGGTTCCTACCTCCAGTCCACACAGCTGCACCCACATTCCCAACCCTGAAGGTTCTTTACATCTACAAGAATTGCTGGTGGGCACAGGGAAGCGCAGGTGGGAATGAAACTTTTATGAATTGCACCGAATTGCAAATGTCAGAGTTGTCTAAAATGGTAAACTGCACTCAGTGCTGCCTGGAAGAAAAGAGATAGACTTTCCAAAACTATCTTCTGGAACCCCTTGAATCGCTCTTTCTGCCTGGATAGTGGCTGCTCCCCAGCGTGGGCACCTGTCATCTGGGGTGCCAGCGACAGGGGCCCGGGAAGAGTGGGAGGGGCCAAGGCCCAGCCTCGCTGCTGACGCGTCCTGCTGACTTGTCCCTCTGCCCCACCGCAGGGTGGCGGGAGATTGGGAGGGGCGTGGCCCAGCCTCGTGCTGACTTGTCACTCTGCCCCACAGCACGGACCTGATGCGCATGTGCTTCCAGTTCAACCCCAAGATGCGGCCAACCTTCCTGGAGATCGTCAACCTGCTCAAGGACGACCTGCATCCCAGCTTCTCTGACGTTTCCTTCTTCCACAGCGAGGAGAACAAGGCTCCTGAGAGCGAGGAGCTGGAGATGGAGTTTGAGGACATGGAGAGCGTCCCCCTGGACCGGTCCTCACACTGCCAGAGGGAGGAGGCTGGGGGGCGGGACGGAGGGGCCTCGCTGGGCCTCAAGAGGAACTATGAGGAGCACATCCCCTACACCCACATGAACGGGGGCAAGAGGAACGGGCGGATTCTGGCCTTGCCTCGCTCCAGCCCCTCCTAACAGCGCCTCCCGGTGGGAAAGGGGTCTCATCTTCACTTTCTCTGGTTTGAAAGCCTCCGGAAAGCTCAGGATTCTGACGCCGCAAGAAGCTCCTCAGATCGTTGTACACGTCTCTGCTCATCTTACAACTACAGGACACACTCATCTGGTTGCAGTTTGACTCGTCGTCCGAGGCTTTAACTCGGGGGAGGCAGAGGGAAGGGCTGGCCACAGCAGCCACCTTTTGGCAACGACAGGTTCAAACCAGTATGTGTTGTAGTTCTTTTCTTTTTCTAGAAGATCAAAAGAAAGTACCTGTTTTTACAGATTTTTTTTTGCTGGTATCTGAGCTATAGTATAAAAGATAAAACTTCTTCATGGAACAAAAGTTTGAAAGGAAAAAAAAATCCCACAACCCTATCCCAGGAGAATTCCAAGCTTTACAGGGTGGGCTTAAGAAGGTTGTTTTTTTTCTTTTCCTCATCCAGGCTGAAGGATTTATTTTTTTCTTTACAAAATCAGTTCCTCAAATTGACCAACAGCTGCTGCTTTTATACTTTTGATAAGGGTCTGCAGTCCCGCTGTGTGCCCACATGTGCAATGAGTGCGTGTGTGTCCAGGGTAGGCACGGATGGTGGGTGTGCGTGTGCAAAGTGTTCATGCTGAGTGGATGGATGCTTTGGGAACCAGATCATGAAGGTTCTCTGTGCAGGAGCTCAGGTCTTTTCTCTCTTTCCTTCCTACCCACTGGGAGACTGTGCCCTCGCCAGATTTCTCTTGTGTCAGAAGTCTATCCTCAGGTGTCTTCCCCTCCCTTCAGGTTCGTGGGAAAAAAAAAAAAAGTTTTCTGGGAGCTGAGGGAGGAACATTTACTTTGGAGTGATTCTGGATCTTTTTAAGGCCAACCAAAGCCAGGACATTAAAAAAAAAGAAGAAGAAAAGAAAAAGGAGAAGAACAAGGGGAAAAAAAAAAAAAAGAAAACCCAGAACTGAGATGACATAGAGTTTGAGAATATATTTGTAACATATTTAATTTTTAAAAATCTCTGGCATTAGCCTCATAAGTTATTGACTATTCCCCACTGGGGGAGGGGAGAGTGGCCATGGCCGTGAGGTGGTCTGTTTGTGTGTGTGGGGGGGCTTGAGGCACCCATGGCTTCTTTGGTATTAAAGGCATCCATTTTCTGGGAACTAAGCCACATTAGCTGCTAACCCTTTTGGACATTGTGAGGCCACATTGAGCATGTGGGAGACTGGGTTTCATGGATGTTCTGGTCTGAATACCAAGGTCTGCTGTACAGACCTTGTACAGCTGGTATTTTCCTAGAGCTGAGCCCACCTTCAAGAATACCTATGTTCCTCCTCTGGGCCTCTGTGTGTGCCTTGTGGAGCCTTTCTTCTCCTGGTGCATGCCCCACAACAAAATCAGATCCTGAAGACCAGCACCATGGATGGACTTGAGAACATCTAAGCAATGTGAAGGGAAATGTGCTCAGAATAATACCTCTTGGGCTCGGCCACGCTTGGAGCATCTGATGGTCCTCAGTACTGAACTTCCTGAAGTTGCTGTGGGCCCAACGACCTCAGCTGGGCCCCATGTGGTGTTTGAGGGGAATTCTCAGGTGATTAGGATGTTGCAACCCGAGAGAGTAAAGTCTGAAGGAGAAGCCATGATGAAAGCCCTTTGCGCTACTGAGAATGGGCGTGAACCTGCAGTTTCCTCTCTTTCTGCAAAAAGAACCACAGCTGCTCAAATAAAGAACACAGTGAACTCTTTACTTTGATTCAGTCAAAATCAACACTCAACGGGTTATTTCTGATGTGTTTTCTCACAAGTGTGAGAGCTGATTCTTTCCTTCTCTTCTTAAGAGTTGCGGATTCTGAGAGCAGGATAGAGGCATCATAGTAACCTCTGAACCCTCTCCATTTTTGATTAAGAACACAGGGAGACACAAATACCAGTTGTCTGTTGCTATCCTATTTATATAATTTGAGAAATTACAGCATAGAAAATAACTGCTGAGAGTCTCAGTGATCGGGTACAAGAAACAAGAGTACAGAAATTATTTTTTGCCGAATTTATTTTGTAAATATGAAGGTCTGTACGTAAATGATAAACCCATGTAGATCTAGGTATTTTGTTCTTTCATAGTAAATTTGTAGTGGCTGTATACTATACTAGCAGCAATTTTCACATTTTTCTAATTCAGAAAGGTTTTCTTATATTGGGGGGAAAGTATTTATTTTAATATATAAAATCACTCAAAATCACTCTCATAAAAATTGGAGCACATGTACATTTCTATCAAAAAAAATAAACAGGTGAATGTGGGGTAATGATTTTTTTTTGGCACAGTCTACCTCAGTGTATTGTTAGGACATGACTCAATAATGGACGTGTTTGAGACTTCAGATCCTACCTGGGTCCCGCCTGAATCAGAGAAATGCAATCAGCTGATTCCAAACGCCAGGTGCCTGGAAGAATTTTGAGTGAGGGAGTCAGATGGAGAAGGTGTGGCCTTTGTATGAGCATAGATCCTTTTTTTCTTGGCTGGAATTATTCTTCTCTGAGTTTAATTTTCCTTTTTTAAAAAAATTTAAATCCTCCATCTATTAATACCATCATCCCCAAACATAGGCCCAGTTTCAGGTTGTCATGATTACTGACTTCCGCATAGTGTCCTTTCTTTTCATGCATCTCATCTGCTGCAGGGACAAAGCCAGCATTCTCACTTGTCCTCACTGAGCCCCTGCCCAGGGCTCTCCGATGGTGTATTCCCACTGTTTTTGAGCCAATGATGCTCTTTGGGGGCAGAATGAGTTGCATACATGGGCATCTCACACACGGAAAGAAATGTCTCCTTTTTTTCTCCAAGTGGGAAGGGGGCATTTTGGGAAATCACAATCCCAAATGCAACAAAACCTTGGAGCCCCATGTAGGGGTTTCAATGACCTCAAGCTGAGACTGTTTGACCTTGTGTGACTTTGAGAATTCCTGTGAACATCTAGGAAGGGCCAGCGGGGCTGTGGTCATACTCACCAGACTTTGCTGCTCTTGTTGTAATTTAAGGCACTGCCCTTGCAGACTCAGCCTTCTCCACCTGTCCTGGGGAGAAGGGTAGAGTATTGGGCCCACCCTGTGCAGGCAAGTTTTGCTGATTTATATAACTGTCTTCTGCCACAGTGAAAAGAAAAAGCAGCCATTGGGTTGTAAGCTTTCTTTGGGATTAGAAAATGTTGACTTTGTGACAGTAGAATAGAACTTTGGTCCTAGAAAATTGTGCTTGTCCTGAGAGTTCCAAAAAAAGGCAACAAAACCAATTTAGAGCGACAATTTTTTGCTTTTTGTTTTTGAAGATGTCTCACTATTGGTAAAATCCTTTTCATTAAAGTGGTGAGATCCATGGAGTAGTTTCTTCTTCCTGGAGTATCCCAAACACATCACTTCCGCCCCTGCCCCCATCAGTGATGATAAACCGTTTGCTTCCTGGGAGTTGACCTGTTCCTCTGAAATCTGAGGGAGGAGAAATCAATGCTGGTTTCTCTGGATATAGGTTAAGAAAAAGACTGAGAAACAATGTAGGAAATGACATAAGGGCCTACATGTCCATTCCTGGGGCCAAGTGATGGACAGACCTTTGGCTGTATCCTGCCTGGGCAGGTGGCCGACCATGAAACACGCTTATTGTATAGTGAAGTGTTTATTTGCTATAACACTAGTCAATCCCATCAGGGCATAACATGTGCTGATCATCTTGGGAAATGAATGGTTGTTCAATGGTCCCAACAACAATCATTTTTCTGCTTCATGGTGGATGGACGTTTAAAATTAATTGTCCTTTAGATGCCACCTGGTCCTTGACATCTTAGGCTTTTCAGAAATTGTGGTTTTATTGGTGTGGGGAATAAGAAATGCTGATTTTATTTAAAGGGTGCATGTGGAGTGATGTCATTTCAGAAAATCTTCAAGAATGTGCTTCAGAATATTAATTTACACCAGAATGAAAAGAACTGATGAGCACTTATTTTTTTTTGGAGCACACAAAAGAATATGATGGGCTCTGGGGGCTGACATTGAAGGTGAATTTTTCCTTAGGTGTTCCCAAGAGACAGAGGGAAACTGGCTGCTTGAGCTGTCACCTTCTGGTAGCCCTCAAGGTCCATAACCAGCGTCCAGCCAAATTTTTATCTGGGTGTGGGCAAAAAAATCCTTGTTAAAAATCAGTCATGAGGCTCAGCGCCTGTGGCTCAATGGGCTAAGGCACCAGCCACGTACACCTGAGCTGGCGGGTTCGAATCCAGCCTGGGCCCACCAAATAACGACGGCTGCAACCAAAAAATGGCCAGGCGTTGTAGTGGGTGCCTATGGTTCCAGCTATTTGGGAGGTGGAGGCAGGAGACTCGCTTGAGCCCAGGAATTGGAGGTTGCTGTGAGCTGTGATGCCTCAGCACTCTATCCAGAGTGACAGCTTGAGGCTCTGTCTCAAAAAAAAAAAAAAAAAACCAGTCATGAATCTGGAGTTGGGTCCCATTTGTGAAGGAATGAACACTGTCCCCCTCTCCTCCCAAAGTGCGTGACGTCTGTGTACATACTCACGAACGGCTTGTGTCAGAGTTGCTCCTTGCACCCTGGGCGGTCTTGGCTCTGTGTGATGCCAGGGCAGGATCGGATGTGCTGCCATTCTGCAGAAAACAACTCAGAAACACAAAAATCCACCAAAAGCTCAATTATTTTTTTTCAATGTTTTCCTACTAGAGCCAAGTAGCACCATGTACAGAATATGCCTTTTTTTTTTTTTTGGAATAATGAAATTGTTCTGCATGTAAAATATGAGATAATTACTTATTTATATTAAAATCCTGATTAAATTATCTGTGAATACTCTTATTTTTGTGTGGCATCCAAGGCAGGGACTTGTAGTATGTGTGAAGGTACAAGTATGGGCTGGGCTATGTTAAAGGGAAACTTTTTGGAAACTCTGAACACCTGTTTTGAGATGGGATTAAACCCATAGGTTTTTTTTTTTTTTTTTTTAATTGTTGGGGATTCATTGAGGGTACAAGAAATCAGGTTACACTGATTGCATTTGTTAGGTAAAGTCCCTCTTACAATCATGTTCTGCCCCCAAAGGTGTGCCACACACCGAGACCCCACCCCCTCTTGCTCCTTCCCACTCTCTGCTGTTCCTTTCTCCACCCCTCCCTCATTCTTTCTCTGCTGTCCCCTTCCGTCACCCCCACTGTGTCATTAAATGTCATTAATTGTCCTCATATCAAAATTGAGTACATGGGATTCATGCTTCTCTGTCCTTGTGATGCTTTACTAAGAATAATGGGTTCCACTTCCATGCAGGTTAATACAAAGGCTGTAAAGTCTGTATTTTTTCTTTTTTAATGGTGTACATATACCACAGCTTGTTAATCTGTTCCTGGGTTGGTGGGCATTTAGGCTGTTTCCACATTTTGGCAATTGTAGATTGAGCTGCAATAAACAGTCTAGTGCAAGTATCCTTATAATAAAAGGATTTTTATCCTTCTGGGTAGAGGCCCAGTAAGGGGATTGCAGGATCAAATGGGAGGTCTAGCTTGAGTTCCTTATGGTTCTCCATACTTCCTTCCAAAAAGGTTGTATTAGTTTGCAGTCCCACTAGCAGTGTAAAAGTGTTCCCTTCTCTCCACATCCACACAAGCATCTGCAGTTTTGAGATTTTGTGATATGGGCCATTCTCATTGGGGTTAGATGGTATCTCAGATGAGCATTTTCATATGTTTGTTAGCCATTCATCTGTGTTCTTCTTCTTCTTTTTTTTTTTTTTTGCAGTTTTTGGCCAGGACTGGGTTTGAGCCACAGGCGCCGCCCTCGTCTGTCTTCTTTAGAAAAGGTTCTATTCATGTCTCTTGCCCATTGATGTATGGGGTTGTTGGCTTTTTTCATGTGGATTAATTTGAGTTCTCTATACGTCCTAGTTATCAAGCTTTTGTCTGATTCAAAATATGCAAATATCCTTTTCCATTGGGTAAGTTGTCTATTTGCTTTGGTTGTTGTCTCCTTAGCTGTACAGAAGTTTTTGAGTTTAATGAAGTCCCATTTGTTTCTTTTTGTTGTTGTTGAAATTGCCATGGCAGTCTTCTTCATGAAGTCTTTCCCACAGTGAATATTTTTAATTTTGATGAGATTGAATTTATTAATTTTTCTCTTTATGGATTTGGCATCAAGTCTAAGAATTCCTCACCTAGCTCTATATACTGAAGATTTTCTATTTTTTAATTAAAGTTTTATGGTTTTTACTCATATATAAGTCCAATCCATTTTGTGTTAATTAAGCTGTCATTTTATTCCTTATAGAGGATTGAATTCCACATATTCACAATGGAAGAACTGTATGTGTGTGTATTAAATCAAAAAATTCAGTGATTAATTTTTTAGGAGTAATGAGTGAGGATAAACTATAATCTATTTGAACCAGCTTCAAAGGGATCTCAAACCTCCCCAGGAGTCTGCTTTTGCCAGTTCTCCAACAGTCTAGTTCAGTGTGTACATTAATCCATCCACGCCCCTCATTCCCTCTAAGCTAAAGAGGTCTTTGATCAATTTAAAAAAAGAAAAAGCTATGAAACAACCTAAGATCTGGAAACTCTTCACTAGAATTAAAGTTTGTGTGTATATAGCCACTATGATGTTTCCTTCCTCTGGAAATACAAAAGTCTAAAGTAAAATAGTATAAGCAGTATGCATGTACTTGTTCATGAAGATAATTTCTCCTTCCCATGCCTTATATAAATGCCATCATTCTTTTCCTATAGACACAAGCATATATATGTGTGTGTTCAAGTCCTTTGTCCCTATAGTTATTTTGGAGTTTCTGCTCATCACTGCAGGAGGCAGGAGGGCACCTGATTATCTTACTCGTAGCTCATCTCAGGCAGGCTCCGCAGAGCCACTCAATTCCCATTGATTTCCATAGAGAAAAAGCCTTAATCGAATGGAAGCAAAGAAGGATTTATTTGTTCCTGACAAAAAGTTGTGTTTCATGCTGCACTCAGAAGGTCCCAGGAGCAGCAAGGTCAAATTCAGATCAATGAAGAATCTAGAGATCATTCTTACCAAGCAAACACATCACGTAGCCTGTTGGGCGCAGATGCTAAGAAAGCATCTGAGGCATGATGGGGTCATGGTTGTCTTCAGATTTCAACTTGATTCCAGTTGTCTTACTCAGCACTAACCACAGCAGCATTTCCCAGGGGAAAGGAAGGAGGGACTTGGGAAGCTGGATGGCATTGTATCTGAGGGCAGGGGTTTGGAGGACACACTTTTTGGGGTTTGCAGCCCACTCCCACCTGTTAACTCTCAGGCTATGTAGCTGTGCTTCTGCTTTTTATAAAAAGCACATAATATAGCACTTTCCTCTTAAGGTGGTCATAAGTATTAAATGAGATAGTGTATGTGAACTGTAGAAGTACCCAGCACACCTTAAATAAAACAGAAAAATAATGCACTTTTGCTGAAAGCATCTTCCCACAGGGATTAAGCACTCATTTCAAACAATTAATCAACCACTTTTGCTTCATTCTTGCCTAATTTAGCCATTAACTCTGTGTAACATATTAGTGAAATACAGAGGCATATTTAGCACGTTTTCTGAGGTGTTTGCTAAACTGTTAGCTGCATGATTTGTACATGCATGGCTCAGGGGAAAGATATGCTGCTGGCCTAAACTAGGGAAGAGTCCAGAAAGAAGGTAGTTCTTCTCAAAAAAGTCCTCCTGCCTCTATCCCTGATGCCGGGGAGCAGCTGGAGACATAAAGGACAGAAGATGCAGCCGTGGCTGAGAAGTTCTGCATGCAAGTTGGGGCTCTGACACTCAAGCACAGAATAACTCAGCTTCAGTACTCTGGCTAAACTTTAGTTTCTGTATTAGAGAAATACAGATAACAGGACCCCACAGAATTAAATATGCTTGTTTTAAATATCTTTGTAAGCAATACTGCCCCATGCACCTTCTACCTATATCTATACCTTGATTCAATAATCCAAGCTCGCCTTAAAACGCTTATGTCCGAGGAGCACCCTGTGGGTCAGCACTTGCTCACAGCCTGTTGTGAATTACGTCCTGTCAGGCTGCTTTCCTTGCAGGCCTGGCTGGGGGCAGGGACGGTGGGTGACGAGAATGACAGTAAGGCTTCTCAGAGCAGCATGCTTTGGAGCCAAGATGGAAAGGGATCCAGAGAGAAAGATGGGAGGATTCTGTGCGTTTCTCATGCTTTGAAAGGTGGCTGATGCCAGCTCCTGACAGGACGGTTCATCAAGATGGCTAAGAGGATGGTGTCACTGCAGTAATGCCACAATTTCCCATTTTCCAACCCTTGTCAAGGTTGAAAAGCTCCTGTCTGATGAGAGGAAGGCTGGGAAGGGTGTATTTTTCATCATCCATAGAGTCTCGGTTTCATGGTGTGTCCGGGCCCAGGGGCTGGCCAGGCCTCGGGCCCAGCTAAACTGGATTCCCTACGTGGAACACTAAGTTACCTTGCTCAGTTAGTTTCTTGTAGGTGCCTGAGGGCTATCTACTCTAGCTGTAGAGAGAGATAGTCTTGGAGAGAGTAAAGCAGTTTTCTTAGAAAGACAGATCTTAGTCTTTAGCAGAGCTGTGATCGTCAGCAGAGAGATGCTGAGCCGGCGTTCTGCAGGCAGGAGAGGAGACAGAGTCAGAGTAAGCAGTTCCGTGATAGAATGCGCATGCTCCTTGACTGCCTTCTCCTCCAGCCTAATATAAGGCTGATCTCGTGCCTCTCAACAGCACAGGTGTAGAGACTGCCAACTCACCACTGCTCTCATCTCGCGAGCTCTCGAGCTTGTTAGGAGCGCTAACTCCCTCTCCATGCCCTTTCCACCCAGGTGTTCCATTATTGAGCCGTACAGGTATTTCTTATAACTCTCACTCCTCCTAGCCATAGGCTCTATGGGCTTCAAAGATGGTGTTTTGAAGGGGAGGCTGACAGAGTGGGAGGGAGCAGGCCAGGGGGACAGGAAAGCCACTGTGGATACAGAAAAGTGATTCTGGGCTGCAACCTTACCAGGCAGGAAAAGTCCCTGAATCCCCCTGAGATACGGTTTCCTCATCCATAAGAGCAGCAGCACCACGTCGCAGGCAGCAGTGGGGATTAAAGAAGCTCCTGGGTCCCGCACGCCTTCTCGGGGGACCTGGGCGAAGGAGGTGCATGGTCACCAGAGCCACACGTTCTGGCAAGGCGTCTTGTGGTCCCCTCACTGTGACTTGCCTCCTTGCTGCTTCACAGAGAAGGACCTGAAGCCCACACAGTCCAAGGGCTTGATGAAGACCATATAGGTGCCGTTCACAACTGCTTTGGGCAACGTCTCCTGAGGTAGGGCCTGGAGGGGACGGAGACCAGGCCTGTGTCTGAGCTTGTGTCACTCACCACTAAAATGTCGTTGTCTCCACACTGAACTAATGCTTGCAGATGTTTCCATGCAACAACAGGCGTTATTGTTTAGCTTGTGTTTTCCCACTGGGTGGGTCCACGGTTTACAGAGCAAATTTAGCACGTTTTTGTCATCCCCTTTGAAAATAAGGTGTTTCTTGCTAAATTATCCCATTAGCTAACCAGTTTTATCATTTCCAGGTTTCTTCATTTCCAACCTAACTGTTTCCTTTTTTGGATTGTATAATGTTACTTCTTACTATTATTTATTATATAATAAAAAATCACTTAAGTAAATCTTCTAAACTGATCTGTTACAAACAGATCTCTTGTTCTTTCAGTATTATTTATCTCTGATCTACATAAATGCTGTGTCTTTAATATCTTTGCATAGCTCTTGCCTTTAGTCACCATTATCACCTTAGTTTGTGTCTCAGTTTATGAAGTTTATATTGATTTATCATGCATCAGTCATTGTGTTAGACAACTTCCTGTTCACAATTTTAAGAAAAAATACATATTTTCAGCTACCACCCTCCCCACGTGGAAGCCTCTCTGAGGGTAGGAACTGTCTTTTTATGTCTTTCTTCAACACTGTAGTCAGAACACTCAGAAGAGTGCGTAGAATGTGGTAGTCCTTGATATGTCTTTTCTTAAATAAATATTGACTATATGGTTGCAAGTCATTTTATTTTTATTGAAACAAATAATTTATTAAGCTCTCAAAAACATCTATCGGAAAACATTTTCTCCCTCCTAACATATTTGTGTGCTGATTATGTAAGACATTCTCCCAGGAGTTAGCAGCACAGAAATGAATTAGGCTCTGCCCACACATGAAGGAAGGACAAAAATAAACAGATAATTCTAGTGATGTTAGCAAATCACCTATGCAAATTGCTTGGTGCTCACCCTCGTTTAAATATCTCGCATATGTGAATCCTCACCCCTACCCTATTTTGAGTGATTCTCTTATATGTGTATCTGACACACACTACAAGTTATTAAGCCGCTCAGTGACTCAGTTTCCTCATCTGTCAAATGCAGTTGTTTTTATTGAATGAATGCGTGTTGGTGCTTACTGTGAGCCAGACACTTCTGTAAGCAGTAGGGATACAGCAGTGAACACAATCACCTTCCATCCATAATAATTCCTACATCATAAGATTTCTGGGAGAATGAAATGCGGTAATACTAGGAAAATCACCCAGAATAAAGTTGGCAGATAGTAAGCATAAATGTTAGACATTTTTTATAAAAAGATGTACATAGACTAAGTAGATAAATATCTATGTTTTATACTAATTATGAGGAAATTGAAGGAGGACAAATAGTTCGGTATAAACTCATCATTACTCGGTAAAAAAATGCTAAGAAAGCAGGGCTGGGCAGAGGGGGCCTGATGCTCTCAATGCACACCCCATAGCAGTTTTGGTGACTTGTTGAATACACCAGGAAAACCTAGAATTACTTGTTTTTTAAGGATCAGACGTCCTGTCATCCTTTAAGAAACCAACGCTTCATTATCACATGATTATGCAACGCTACCTTTAATGAAGAATTTCAGTTCTTGAATCTGACTGGGCTAAATCCCAAATGGCTCCATCCCACGGTAATTTTTTTATAGTTCAGACTCTACCTGTTGCTCAATTTTCTAGTGTACAGTAGTCTTCCCTTTTCCGCAGGGGATGAATTTCAAGACCCCCAGTGGATGCCTAAAACTGTGGCTAGTGCCAAACCCTGTACATATTAAGTTTTTCCTGCACATACGTATCTATGATACAGCTTAACTTATAAATTAGACACAGTAAGAGGTTAACAACAATAATAAAATAGGACAATTATAATATATGTAGTAAAATGTAAGTGAATATACTCTCTCTTTCAATTTTTCACTGTACTATACTCATCTCCTTTTGATCCTCAGTTGAACACCAGTAACTGAAGCTAGGGAACGTGAAACCTCAGATAAGACATGATTATTGTGATTGCATTAGAATTATTAATATACACCTTTTTAATTCTTTTTTTTTAATCCAAAACTCCTGAAAGAAGTATGCACCTTTTAAAATACCCACAACGAATCAAATTTTGGATCCAAGTTTATATGTAAGGTTCACACACTCATATGTCTCATGAAAAGGAATGAATTTGAAATACTTTGATTACTATTTTCTAGTCTAGAAAAGTATATGTAACTCCCACATTCCTGAGTTCACCTCAGGTCAACACTAATAGGACAATGAAAAGTTTCTGTGGGGTTGAGGTAGAAAAGATGTTTGAATAGTAAGCTTCACAAATATCTTTAATTAGGAATTAGATTTAAATGGTCCTGAAGGAATGTGTATTTCACAAAACTAGACAGTAAATTGACTCTGTGAGTTTTAGGAAATTTAATAAAAAATATGGCCATAAAACCGTTTTCCTGCAAAGGAGAAATGTTCCATCTCCGTTAGCTCTGCAGCGGTTGTCCTGGGAAGGGAGGCGGAGGGCCCTTTGCACAGAAGCAGAGCAGGGCGGCTCAGCAGTCCTTGTTCTGGTGTGAAGAGTCAGGTAAGGGCCAGGCCTTGGGAGCCTCACGCACCTTGTACCCTCAAAAGATGAAATTTACAAATAGTAAAGAACATATTTTAAAATACATGTCTCTGAACAATAGTGAACTTGAAAATTCATGTCCATGGCAGCTTCAAGACAAATAAAAAATGTCTCAATCTGAATATGAGAATTCTACTTGGAGAATAATCTTGGGTTTGCGTAACATAGCTACCTTAGAAGAGCATTTTACTGGGCATACTTTAATTGCTGAAACTTCTTTCGCTATTCACGACTTTCCTCATACATAGAGAACTGAATTAATTTTGTACTGATATTGTAAACAAAAGAAAGTCATGTCACTGCTATAAATTTTGCTACAAAGAGCCTCATTAGAGAACTAAAATCCCAATTAATCTTATGTTCATACTGTATAATGATAGTAATTAGTGATGGCAAATTGATATTTGAAAATACACAATAGCTAATCTCATTTTATTAGAATTAACTCTTTACTCTTTCACTTATGATTGTTTAAAAATTGACTTATTTTCTTTCTTCCAAGTGAATGAACTTTTTTATTTTACATGAAAATAATGTCTTCTCATTTTGTATATGTAGAAACAGCTAACAGTTTTCTCTAAAAAATGGGACTTCAGTATGTTTGGAGAAAGGATGGTTTCAAGGTTATGACTCTGGTGACAAAAATTTTAAATAACAAAAGCTAATGGCAGACTTAACTAGGCATGATACAAATATTTTCCTCTAATTAATAAAGTTCCATATCTAACCAAAGGAACTTTTAATCATTTTATTCCCTGATGTCTTTGAAAGATACCCTTGAAGCTGCTCAAAGAGTCCCTAGAACTATTCCTTTAAACGTGGCCCAAACAAGCTGCGGAAGAGACGCAGCCCCAGTGCAGCAGGTGCACATCAGAGGAGCTTCCTCTCTCTGCAAACTCTGCTGGAGCAGGTGAGCTCTGCTCCTTTTCCACCCCCAGCTAAACTCCAACAGAAAGATACTAATCAGATTACTGCTGAGAAATGGGAAGCTCTTTCAGCCTGTATTGTTCCACACAGAAAAATAATAATGAAACCAAGCAGTGACAGCCCTGGGGAATGTTCTCTTTCTCTGCATTTAGTGTTCCAGCAGAAGCAAACCTCAGTCCTTTGGAACCACTGTTAGATGAGACTAAATGGTCTGCCATGCCTCTTTTGTCCAGCTCAGGAGAGTACTGTAAATCCTGGCATTTGTCACTAATTCATTCTAGAGAGTCCAGATGCATCAAAGAGACCCCCGCCTCCCGCCAAAGGTTGACCAGGTGCCCCAGTCAGGGGCCTAGGAGTGGGTCTTTTTGTCCGTCATGGACAGTGAAGCCAGGAAGAGGAGATGAAGCACAAGAACACACAGGGTCATGCCTGGGTGAGGTTTCCAGGAGGTCAGATCCGCTACTATTTTATGTTGCCTCCTTCTGCCTCTGATGGTTGGAAACTCTGTTGGGGAAAGTCCCACAGATGTCCTTATGGCAGTTATTCCCTCAGTCCGAAAGGAACACCTATAGATCTAGTAAGTTAGGGGGGCTGTGAGTAATATTCTAAAGCTGTGGAATAGCTCATAGTATACTAATAACAACATATCTGCATGTGGAAATACATAACGTTTTAGCAATATGACTTTCTCCGTATTTGAGAGTGCCTAGAGGGTTTGACTTCTACTCAAAGCTTTACTAGAGAAAGCGCGTGATTGAACCTAGTAAGGTGTGAAAGCATCTAAGAATATTTTTTAAAGTAGTATTGATCATAGGAAGACTCATTTTGAATAAAAACCTGTTTTTAGCATTTGCCTCACAATGATCAGTTTTTAAAAGTGCCTTCCCCTGTCTCCTTACTAATCCCTGGCTTTGTGCTGGGCCTTTCTCACCGAGAGTCAGGTTCTACCTCTCAGGAGGAGCAGTAACCGGAGATGAGACAGCAGAGCAACAAAGTTGGGCAGAACACATGTGTCATCCAACTGCACTTCCTGCCACCCTTCACATCTTCTGTAGCCAAGTTGGCCAATCTCTAGGTGGCCAAGATAACCTCAGGGTCTGAAGATTTATGTGCCCTTGGAGGAGCAGATTTAACGAGCAGCATAACTATGGCACAGAATGTGTATCCCATCCCCCAACAACCCAAATGTCAAAAATGGCTACACTTGTAATATTATTGCTATTTCTTTTTCTCAAGTCCATCTCAATTTACTGCTCAGAACAAAAGCCAGCAATCTTTCCTTCTTTGACCCCCAGTACAGCTTTGGGGCACCTCAATGGCCAGCATTGTACATGTGCAGGAGTGGACAGGTCAGGTGTCCTAAATGAGCACAGAGGAGGTTGAGTGCTCCTCCCCAAGACAGTGTTGTTCTTTGAAGAGTAAACTCTGCCAAACCAGTTCCAACTCTTTGTCCCTGGGTTTCCCCTAGATCAATGGCCCTGGGGAAGTTTGTAACTTTGTTCTCTGGAATGTGCTGTTTCAGTACTCTTCTCCCGTCTCAGAATCAAGGGTGGGGGACCTCAAAACCCCATAGTATGCTTTTTAGTTTGATTTAAAGTCAGAGAACTGAGTGAGATCCATGTAATTGAAGTAGATGGAAATAGAGAAATAGATACAGAAGAGAAAAGCTGAAGGTTGAGCCATGGGAATGCCAAAATTTAGAAGTTACCCTAGAGTGAAGCTCCCAGTAACATGTAGGGAAACCCAGAGAATATTGTTACACAGTCCCAGAGAAGAAGGTGCTTCTAGAAGAAAAGAGGTTGGTAGTTAACCACATCAGATGCTCCTGGGAGTTCCCATGAAATTAAATCAGAAAATATACCACCTGATTTCACAAAATGAAACACAAGTCAATGGAAAGGTAAGAAATGAAGCTCACTTAGAGTGTGGAAGGTAGGAATCCTACTCACAGGAGGTGGATGAGGATAAAGTGAAAAAGAAATAACTTGCTTTGAAGAGTTATCCTGAAAGTGAGCTGAAAAGTGAGACACTGGCTAGAAGATGTACTATCCTTGGAGTCTTGACTTTTGACTTTTTTTTAAGTCTAGAGAATGTTAAGGCATGTTTGCAAGTCTAGGTAATTGTTGAGAGAAAGAAATTGACCTCACAAGAGAGAAATGGGAAGAGAGAGATAGAGAGGGACAGGATATTGTAAGTGCAAGATCAGTGAGAGGACTTCCAGCGACAAAGGCAGAGATGTAAGGTATTGACAGAATCAGGAAGACACAATGAGGAGAAGGGGAGGATGTGAGTGAAACATGTAAGTTTGAGTTGATTTGCTGATGGGAAGTGATTACTTTGCTTTGTATCAGTGAAAAACAAGGGAAGTCACAGCTGATGGGGAAAGGAGCTTTTGGACGATGGGAACACAGACAACAAGGAAATTGTGGTAGGATTCCTAGGCTTTACCAAGTGTCCATTCATAAATTTAACCCTTGTCTCTGATTTGGTGTTTAGCATATGTTACATCCTATTATTAGTAACTATTTTGTATGTGAAAATCATATTTTCCCAACTGTTTGCAAGTTTCTCAAAAGTTGAATCCCAAGGTTATACCAATTGGTGTTTTCTCCAGGGCATGGTTTAGTGTCCTGGCAAGTAGATAACCTCATAAACATTTGTGGAATTGGAGATCAAAGATTGAATTTGTGATTGGGGATAAGGTACTTCAAGAACTGTTTCTAATCCTTCTTTCTTTTACCTTGTACTTTATTAATATAGACGGTCATAAAAATCATTGCTGTCTTTCCTCCGCATACACCCAGCTGGGAAACACGAGGTCTGGCTTAGCCCTCATGTCTGCAAAGCAGCAGTTCTCAACCAGTGGGCTGCAAACTCTTTGTAACAATGAAAATACATCCTGCATATCAGATATTTACATTACGATTCATAACAGTAGCAAAATTACACTTATGAAGTAGCAATGAAAGTTAATTTTATGGTTGGGGGTCACCACAACATGAGGAACTATATTAAAAGTTCACAGCATTAGGAAGGTTGAGAACCATGGCTCTGAACGGATCCAGTGGGGCACCTCTGAGCGCCCCAGAGATGGACCCAAATTCCCTAATTGTGGGGATTTAATAGACATTAAATATGTCTTCTGCTCATCAATGTGGTCTAGAACCTGAGGAAGCACCAATGTGAAATATCTGTTTCTAGTTTCTTTCTTAAAGCTGGAACCTAGGGCCAGTTCCATTTTTAATTTGGGGCCCTCAGTACCATGGTAACAAGTCATAGACTGTGCCCTAGAAATAGAAAAGCTTTATACTTTTTAGATCCTTCCTTGTCTAAATTGGTCCTTGAGCCAGCTGCATCAGCATTACCTTGGAGCTTATTCAAAAGGCATCTTGGGATCTTAGGTTCCCGGTTGATCCATCAGATCAGAATCTGCAACATGCTGAAATGATTCCTGCACCACCCAAGTTTGATAAGTACTCCTTCAGAAGATAACAGAAGCTCCCAAGTAAAGTTATGTCATTGTGCTAACAGTTATCTTTGCAGAATATACAAAATGTGAGTAATTGATTTGATTTTTGGTCATCAATAAAGCACGCTGTTATGTATCTGTTGGGCCTAAGGAATGGGAAGGTTTTTGTAGTAGGATCAGGAAAGCTGAATTTTGTTTAATGTAGGCTGACTCTCCAGTGTGAATTGCAGCTAAGAAATTAGCCACGAAATACATATTCACAATAACAAAAATGCTTTCAATAATCCATTAATGCTTTATAGAGCATTTGCACTTTGTAGGCTTTGTGTGTGTGTGTGTGTGTGTTTTTAATAATTTTATTGAATCATAATTGTGTACATTGGTGCAATCATAGGGCACAATGTGCTTCATATGCATTCAGAAATATTTTGATCGTACTGTTACAGATAGCCTTCATGGCATTTTCTTGATCACTATATAAAGATATTGATCCTCTACCTTTAATAAGTTTCACCAGTACCCTGCTAAGATGCACCGTAGGTGTGTTCCCACTAATTGCCCTCCCTCCACTCATCCTCCCCCCTCCCCTCGCCTCCCTTTCCCTTTTCCCTGTATTCCTGTGCTATAATTGGGTTTTAGCCTTCATATGAAAGCTATAAATTAGATTCATATTAGGGCTGAGTACTCACTTTGTAGGCTTTTGATAAGAGGACAGCCAACAGACAGGAAACAGCATCCACATTCAAGAGCCTAATCCTACTCAAACTCAAAATTCCTGACCACAAAGAAATGTTTCTTGGGCCGGCGGATACTACTTACCATGTTAAATACTTCATTGATAAAGTGAGATGCAAGTTTAAAAGAGGGTTAGTTATTTTAATAACCTACTCTTGAATATATAAATCACAGAATTGTTTTCAAGAAAATGCCTTGGAAGACAAAAAAAAATGGAAAATTTAGATACAGCTTTCACCTATGCTACCAATCTTGTAAGTTTATTCAATGTCTTCTCTCTAAGGAGTTCTTTTCCACTTAGTTCCATGATGCATGTGACTAAGATAAATTTAAGATACGTTAGCTCAGTTTGTAATTGTGTATGAAAATGATCAGCGGCCACAGAGGAGGCCTTTATGGCCAGAAAGGGAGTGTCACCACGTGAAGTGATTTGAAGGTGTTAGGAGTCGCCCTGCTGGGAGAGACTTGGATGAACCAGATCACACCACAAAACCAGACTCCACTCCGGGGGGGGGGGGGGGGGGGGGGGGTAAAACGGGTTAAAATAAGTTTTTTTTTTAAAATGGCCATGTTTTCAAAAATAAAAAACAAACTAACA
>CAUYON010135457.1:0-13541 GCA_963573935.1 Arctocebus calabarensis | reverse complement strand
GGTTCAAATCCAGCCCAGGCCCACCAAACAACAATGACGGCTGCAACCAAAAAATGGCTAGGCTCCTGTAGTCCCAGCTACTTGGGAGGCGGAGGCAGGAGCCTCACTTGAGCCTGGGAATTGGAGGTTGCTGTGAGCTGTGCTGCCACGGCATTCTATCCAGGGTGACAACCAACTTGAGGCTCTGTCTCAAAAAAAAGAAAGGAACATACCAAAATATTACCTGAAAGAAAATACTTTTGCAATAGTGTTTAAACACTATGGTATATATAAGACATTCAACTATAGCATAGATAACAGAATCACTTGGCTGGTTCTTATATATTTGCAGAATCCTCATTTATTAAGAGAAATGGTAAGATATGTCAACTAAAAATATAAGAATCATACATTCCTAGTCTAAAGGGAATAATTCTTACTATGTTTTTATAAAAGTGTAATCGTTCTCTTAATAAAGGGTAAATTCTTTTGTGAGCTTGGTACAAAGAAACTTTTGCTCAGGTACTACCTAGACACCTCCCATTGAACGTACTTCCTTGCTATGTACTGTTTTAGCTCTTATTGAACCAGGCTTAGATAATCCACATAGCTATCAGGGTCTATGTTGCATTTCCCCTCATTCTCACTATGTAATGAGAATGCCTAGTCCAATTTTCTTCTCTAACATGGAAAGAAACTCACAAACTCCTACAAAAGGCAAAATCAATTACTAAAATGGAAGATAAGGTGTTCTTACCTCTGGTTTTTTCATTATCTGGATACTGAACATGTGATTTTTCATTGGATATATTACAATAAGGACATCACCAAATTCTGTAGGAATAATTCCTCTCCTGTAGTCTCTAGTATGCTCTGACCAAACAATGTGCACTTCATCATTTCCTAAATGTCTCAACTGGAAAACCAAGAAAATAATTTATAGTGCTTCATAAAAGTTTGTGAGGACAGTCATATAGCTATTGACAATGTACTATAAAAAGGAAAAACAAAGAAAAAAATGTTAAATTACATTTGATCATTTTCACATGTGAAACATAAACATTCAAAGACATTAGGAGACACTGCAGAAGACCAGATAATTTCAACTGTCAATAATCAAGGGGAAACAGAGAACTTAGATAAAAGATTCATATACAGCCCAAATACTCCACGTAACCAGCAACTACACCAATTCTCTATGACCAAACCCTTAAAAGATGATTTAAAACAGTGTCTTAAAAGAATGACTGATTTGAGATTCTTTTATTCTGACTACTCTCCAGAAGTGAGCAATGAAGTGGTCTGAAGAAAGCAACAGGACGAAAAATAAAAGAAATGGTAATGGATAAATTGGGTAATCATCTATTGAGTAAGATAAAGTTGATTTTGTTTGGTTTAACAAATTTATCTCTAAGTTTTCTTTGCCCATGAAACTTAAAAATTCTTCAGATTTGTTAGACTCTCAAGATGTTACTTAGTTGTGGTGCTCACAAAGGTGTTTCTGGAAACTAAGAACACAATAATTAAAATGGCAAGAAAAGCAAAGCATGTAGGCCAGGTGTGGTAATGCCTAGGTGGATGGATTGCCTGAGCTCATGAGTTTGAGACCAGCCTGAGCCAGAGTGAGACCTCATTTCTAAAAATAGCAAAGTGTTGTGGCGGGTGCCTATGGTCCCAGCTACTTGGGAGGCTGAGGCGAGAAGATCACTTGAGCCTAAGAATTTGAGGTTGCTATGAGCTGTGACCCCCATTACACTCTACCAGGCAATAAAGTGAGACTCTTTCTATCTCAAAAAAAAAAAAAAAAAAAAAGAAGCAAAGCGTTCAAAAGTTAGGTTTCTAATAAGTTGTTGGAAAATTAAATCTATGCCTATTAGTCCTGAGTTTTCATCATAAAGACCACTATATAATCATAAATTTTATTATAAAATTTCACTATCTGGCTCAGTGCCTGTAGCTCAACGGGCTAAGGCGCTAGCCATGTACACCTGAGCTGATGGGTTCAAATCCAGCCTGGGCCCGCCAAACAACAATGATGGCTGCAACCAAAAAATGGCCGGGCGTTGTTGGGGGTGCCTGTAGTCCCAGCTACTTGGGAGGCGGAGGTAAGAGACTCGCTTGAGCCCAGGAATTGGAGGTTGCTGTGAGCTGTGGATGCCACATCACTCTATCCAGGGTGACAGCTTGAGGCTCTGTCTCAAAAAAAAAAAAAATTTTCACTATCCTAGTGTATTTACTGATCCTTTCACTGCAAATACCCAAGTCCACTCCTGGTGCATATCTTACACGGGCTTTTCCATTACTTTCAGATAACTGGATATACTGCAGGTGGGAACGTGTCAGACATAAGCTTCACCACTATCTACACCATAAATTAACACACGGGCAATTTCTACTTTTGAAATACATCATTTATTTTGGCTTAAAGACCATAAGGCAGGGAAAAATTCATGTGTGAGTAAAACAAAGAAAGGAGTTAAGTTTAGTTATTAGCAAAGAGCTCTCTTCTGTCATTCCTTAACCCCAAAATAACTCTTTATGCCTAGGTGTATATACACATACACACACAACTTGAATGATACAAATGTTGGACTTGGGCTTCCTGCCATTTTTAAAAAGCAAAAAAAGATTACACAACTCAGAAAAGCCAAGGCTCTATAATTTCATTTTTTAATCAAAATACTTTAAAAATATCCTTCCTATACAGCCATGCCCATGTGTCAGCTTCCCTAATAGGTTTATGTTAACTGAATACAAAAGAAATGTGAAATAAATTTAACCAGGAGGGATGATCCAATCTAATTTTGATACATTAATGTCATATGCTGTACATGTTACAATAGCAGCCAGATCTAATACTAAGCTCCAGGCTATACTGAGATTTCCAAATGGCAGATTGTTCTAAGTGATATCAAGTATAATTGAAGTAATAAACGATAGTAAAAGCTGAGCACACTGTCAGAAAGAATTTAAGTATTTACTTTTTAAAATTAAATGAGTTAAGTTAGGAAAGACAAGACAACTGAAATAATGCAGGTCTCAATTTACAGAAAATTCCTTTTATTTATCTGCTACATTAACCCTTGAACTCTTGCCAAAACTATCTATAATTTCTAGTGCCCACTTATCTAAAGAAACAAGAGAAAGGGGCAACTATAGTTTTATCTTATAACCAAAGCTTGTACTCAAATGTCTTTCATACAATATTAAAAGTCTGTTAAAGTTGTTTAATGGAAAAGAACAATGTATGTTTACCAATATGTTGTAATGAAGATTTCTGGCACAGAATCATGTATATAATGAAATCACTCTAAACATATTCAAACATTTTAAGGTAAAGCTTCACGAAATTCTCCTGCCATTTATATTCAAATGCTAAAAGTTAATTATTTTAGGCTATCATGATGAGGCATGTTTTTATACCTTTAAAACCTGTAATACAGTAATTAAACAGAAAGTGAAAAATTGTTAGTCACTGCTACGCATCCTGGGAATTTTTAAAAGACTACTGAAATAATGAATTTTTCTTTTCTCTCTCTCTTTTTTTTTTTTTGGCAGTTTTTGGCTGGGCCTGGGTTTGAAACCACCACCTCCAGCATATGGGGCCAGTGCCCTATTTCTTTGAGCCACAGGCACCGCCCTCTCTCTTTTTTTTTTTTTTGAGACAGAGTCTCACTCTGTTGTCTGGGCTAGAGTGCAGTGTTGTCATCATAGCTCATTGCAAGCTCAAACTCCTGGGCTGGAGTGATCCTACTGCCTCTGCCTCTCAAAGTGCTAGGATTGTAAGCATGAGCCACCACTCCTGGCCAAGAATTAATTTTTAGTGGTTAATAGAAATTTCAGGGGAATTGTATCTGACATACTTTATATGCTATTTCAGTTATTCCTTATCTCTTAGGGGCTTACAAGACTGTATGCTATGAATACCCAGCAGGTTTTCCTATGTTCTGAAAACTCTCAAAGGAGTCCCTCCCATATGTTTTTTATTTTTTGGACCCAGAAGCTAATTCATCTATTTGAGAGTACAAGACTTCTGTACATGGGATAGGTCTGTTATAATAAAATGACTTGCAACCATACTACTCTTCTAAGTTTACTTCAATTGCTGCTGAAGTCATTTTGGTATATGACATAGGCTGTAGATTATCATCACTAATGTATGAAGACAAAACAGCTAAATTAAATTTCACATGTATACAACTGAAGTCCTTAATACACTGTATAATGTTTATACTGGCAGAGACCTTAAAGTTCTAATTTCCCACCTGAGAAACATATATCCTGCTTCTGCTAGAATACTTCTAAGATTGAACAGTTTGCTAATTCACAAATCAGTCTATTTCAAAGAGCAGCAAATCTCTGAAACATTCTTTTTACTATACTAAAACCTGCTTTCTTGAATCTAGTTCTTCTTCTTCCTTTTTTTTTTGAGATAGAGTCTCACTTTGTTGCCCCCGATAGAGTGCCATGGCATCACAGCTCACAGCAACCTCAAACTCTTGGGCTCAAGCAATCCTCTTGCCTCAGCCTCTCAAGTAGCTGGGACTTCAGGTGCCTGTCATAATGCCTGGCTATTTTTTTTTTTTTTTAGAGACAGGGTCTCACTCTTGCTCAGGCTGGTCTTGAACTCCCGAGCTTGAGCAATTCACCCTCCTAAGCCTCCCAAAGTGCTAGGATTATAGGTGTGAGCCACTGAGCATGGCCTGAGTCTAGACCTTAAATGAACCTTACGAAATATCCAATCTGTATTCTGTATATTATCTTTTCAAATATTTGAAGATTAGTCTAATACATTTCTTTTCCCCATTAAAAGTGTTATTAGTTCCTCTTCTTATGCTTTACAAGCATATTCATTATCCTGGATTATTATCCCAGTTTACTGATGTTTCTATTATATTGTAGTATATGGAATATAATACAATATCAATATATGCTCTAATACAGTAAGGGACTGTTTCTTCCTTTGTCTTGTTTACTAAATTATTTTCTGCATTTTTACAATGTTAGAGTCAATTCAAATCCCAAAGTCTTTTTCTTTTCTTTTTTTTTGCACTTTTTGGCCAGGGCTGGATTTGAACCCGCCACCTTCGGCATATGGGGCTGGCACCCTACTCTTTTCTTTTTCTTACAAAGTTCTTTTAAACACTGCTAAAACTAAAGAGAAGACTTCACATTGATTCTTATTAAATTTTCCCATGCCAAGTTCAAATTACCTTTAAGTTTATAAAGGTCTACTGTTAGCCCAATTCCGCTAGTCATTGTATTAGCTCCCCTTTCCCAGATTTGAGTTATCCTTAAATTCAAATTTTTTGTGTATTCATTTAGGTTTTGGGCAAAATTGTCAAATGGGACAGGTTTGGGGTAAAAGCCTTAACGTAAGTCATTACAGATTTTCTTCCTGGTTAAAAAAAAAATACCCTAAATTTATTAAGGGTATTTATTTATTAAGTACTTACTATTTATGATTATTTAATTTTTACAACAATGCTACAAGGTACAGTAAGTATAATTATTACTACCACTATTTTTACAGGTGAGGAATTGAGGCTTAAAAGGTGAAGTAACTTGCCTTAGGTCAGACAACTAGTAAGTGGCAGAGCCAGATACCAAGCTTAGAGAACTTGGCTCTAGAGCTATACTTTATCCATCTCCTTACATTACTTCTTGTCAAATAGCTATATGTATTCTGAATGTGATTATATAATTAGTCATAAACATACTTATCATGCTATTATTTTTTTTTTTTGTTTTGTTTTTTGAGACAGAGCCTCAAGCTGTCACCCTGGATAGAGGGCCATGACCTCACAGCTCACAGCAACCTCCAATTCCTGGGCTCAAGCGAGTCTCTTGCCTCCGCCTCCCAAGTAGCTGGGACTACAGGCGCCCGCCACAACGCCCGGCCATCCTTTGGTTGCAGCTGTTGTTGTTTGGCGGGCCCGGGCTGGATTCGAACCCGCCAGCTCAGGTGTACATGGCTGGCGCCTTAGCCCGCTGAGCCACAGGCGCCGAGCCTTATCATGCTATTATTAAGACTACATTTCTTCAACTTGTCTGTAACAAACAACTTAGTTAAATGGTTTATACATTCTGGCCTGTAGCTCAGCGGCTAAGGCATCTGCCACATACACCAGAGCTGATGGGTTCGAATCCAGCATGGGCTTGCTAAACAACAATGACAACTACAACCAAAAAATAGCCAGGCGTTGTGGTGGGTGCCTATAGCCCCAGTTCTTTGGGAGGCTGAGGCCAGAGGATTGCTTATGCCCAAGAGTTTGAGGTTGCTGTGAGCTGTGACACCACAGCACTCTACTGAGGCAACATAGTGAGATACTGTCTCAAAAGAAAAAAAAATGCTTTATACATTCTATGGTCTTCCCTGACCTAGTAATCATACCAATATAAATTAAATTATTTTGATGTTATGGTAAACTCATGATGGCTCCTGATGATCACTACTTCATTATCTAAGTGCTCAAACCCCCCCCCTTTTTTTTTAGGTTGCAGCCACCATTGTTGTTTGGCTGGCTTGGGCTGGATTCAAACCTGCCAGCTCAGGTGTATGTGGCTGGCGCCTTAGCCCGTTGAGCCACAGGTGCTGAGCCGCAAAACCCTTTTGTTTTGCCTGTTTTGTCAGACACAGACATGGAGCTCATGAATGTTGGTAATTTCAACAGTCTGTAGCCTGCTCCATGTCCTTTTGTGAAAATCAGATGTTTGTCCATTGCTATAGACTGAATATTTGTGTCCTCCCAAAAGTCTCATATTGAAATCCTAACTCCCAATGTGATGGTATTGGAAGGTAGAAACTTTGGGTGGTGATTATGTCATGAGGGCTCCTTTATAAGGGATTAGTGCCCTTATAAAAGAGACCCTAGAGTTTTGTTAGCCCTGTCTGCCAAGTAAGGTTACAGCAATAAGATGGTCATCTGTGAACCAGGAAGTGGTCCTTCACCAGACACTCAATCTGCTAAGCATCTTGATCTTCGACTTCACAGCCACTATAACTGAGAAATAAATTGCTGTGATTTATAAGCCACTAAGTCTATAATATTTTTGTTATAGCAACACAGACAGACTAAGACACCTATCTATGACGGTGCTCTAATTCTCCATAATTATCAGCATGAGTTCCAGAGTTAATTCTAGATTTCCTCTGTGAATTAAAATATAATGATATTCATCTGGGGCTGGCAACTAGAATTCATGTAAATTAACTAGATTATCTCTCTCACAAAATCAGCTTACTCTGCTGATTTCCTCATTTCTATAAAAAAGCAACTAATTATAATTACTTGGAATCAAAACTTGCTAGTCTTTTTTGATTCCTGTTTTCTTTACTATGTCTCTAACAAGCTCATTTTTTAAAACAAAAAGTATTATATTCCTTTTTTGTACTTTTACTTCCTATTTCTTCCCTTCTTGTCCTAGATCAGATGGGATATCCTACATATCTGGTCTAGTTCAAGAGTTAATAAAAGGCTTTCTCTATTCTCTTCTTCCTTCCTATCCACTTTTGCAAACACAATGATAGTAAGACATATGTGGTGGTCTCTGCTCTCAAAATTTTGAGTCCAGTGAAAGAGACAGCATTAACCATACAATAATGAATAATAATTGAATAATAATAAATGAATAATAAAAATACCAACTGTGCTCTATACATACTTCTCTGAATGTACAAAACCCATAGATCTAGGCTCGGCGCCTGTGGCTCAACAGGCTGGGGCACCAGTCACGTATACCTGAGCTGGCGGGTTCGAATCCAGCCCGGGTCTGCCCATCAGCAATGACGGCTGCAACCAAAAAAAAAATGGCCAGGCGTTGTGGCAGGCGCCTGTGGTCCCAGCTGCATGGGAGGCGGAGGCAGGAGACTCGCTTGAGCCCAGGAATTGGAGGTTGCTATGAGCTGTGATGCCACGGCATTCTACCCAGGGTGACAGCTTGGGGCTCTGTCTCAAAAAAAAAACAAAAAAAAAAACAAAAAAAACCCATGGATCTATAACAGCACTTGAACTGAAAGGTGAAGAACACATAGAAGTTAATTAGGTTAGGCAGTTACTTTAGAAGATAGTGAGAAAAATGAATAAATTGAAATGTAGTGTTCTCACTGCCCTAAGTCCTGTTCCTTCCCATACCTTCTATGCACTCAGTGAAACATACACTATCATATGCCTCTCAATCATGTGTGAAAAACATACCTGCATATACGTTGAGGTATACATATTTTCATATATCTACTTGCTGTCTGGAATCATTCATTTTTAGCAATTAAGAAGTTTCTTTACTTTGGGAGGCTGAACTGGGAAAAATCCCCTAAAGTTAGGAATTCTAGACCAGCTTGAGGAATGTAGCAAGACCTCATATCTACAAAAATTAAAAAAAAAAAACTTAACCAGATGTGGTGATGCACAGACCTGTAGTCCCAGCTACTTTGGAGGGTAAGGCAGGAGGATCACTTGAGCCCAAGAGTTTGAGGTCGCTCTGAGCTTTGATGATGCCTCTGCATTCCAGTCCAAGCAACGGATCAAGACCCCATGTCACAAGAAAAAAATCCAAAAGGTCAAAAGAGAGAAAAAACGTTCTTAAGTATCAAGTACTGTTTCTTAGCAGAGCTAGCATGTGATAAACAATGCTTGCTATTAAAAAGATAATATAATATTTCTTATCTCGGCAAACATTTTCTATCATTACATAGTGTACAACTCAAAAATAGTATTATCTGCAATTGTGGCATTTATTTGTTTATTTATTTATGAATGACAGAGTCTCACTCTGTTGGCCTGGGTAGAGTGCCGTTGCATCACAGCTCACAGCAATATCAAATTCATGGGCTTGAGCAATCCTTTTGTCTCAGCCTCTGAAGTAGCTAGGACTACAGGTGCCCACCCAGCTAGTTTCTCTATTTTTAGTAGAGATGGGTTCTCATTCTTGCTCAGGCTGGCCTCAAACTCCTGAGCTCAAGCAATCCACTGCCTCGGCCTCCCAAAGGGTTAGGATTTCAGGCGTGAGCCAATGCACAACTGTTGCATTGTTTAAATAGGTCACTTTGGGCTCGGCGCCTGTGACTCAACGGTCTAAGACACCAGCCATGTACACCTGAGCTGGCGGGTTTGAATCCAGCCCGGGCCCACCAAACAACAATGGTGGCTGCAACCTAAAAATGGCTGGGCGTTGTGGTGGGTACCTGTAGTCCCAACTACTTGAGAGGGAGAGGCAGGAGATTCGCTTGAGCCCAGGAATTGGAGGTTGCTGTGAGCTGTGATGCCATGGCACTCTACCTAGGGTGACAGGTTGAGGCTCTGTCTCAAACAAATAAATAAATAAATACGTCATTTTGATAATGACAAAGGTATTAGAAAAAATCAGAAATGATTTTTTCATTTCTGACTGTGGTAGCTATGGTAATTCATTCAACAAATACTTCTTAAGCACCAATAGATCTGGTTCTAGGTGTTGGGGATGTAGCAGTAAGCCAAACAGAGACACAAAGTCCTTGTCCCCATGACACTGATATTTTAGTGGAAGGGTCAGATAAACATACATAAAAATAAACAAACAGAATAGCTTTATGTGGTGATAAGTGCTATAAAGAAAATAACCTAGAGGCTCAGCGCCTGTGGCTCAGCGGCCTAAGGTGCCAGCCACATACACCTGAGCTGGCGGATTCAAATCCAGCCCGGGCCCGTCAAACAACGACGGCTGCAATCAAAAAGTGGTCGGGCGTTGTGGTGGGCACCTGTGGTCCAGCTGCTTGGGAGGCGGAGGCAGGAGACTCGCTTGAGTCCAGGAATTGGGAAGTTGCTGTGAGCTATGATGCCACAGCACTCTGTCCAGGGTGACAGCTTGAGGCTCTGTCTCAAAAAAAGAAAAAAAAGAAAATAATAACCTAGAGTAATGTGATAAAGCTCCATAATAGAAGGGGGCTGCTTTGGCTGGTTGAGAAAGGTCTAAGAAACTGTCATGTGACTTTGAGGGTAGAACATGAGAATGAGGAAGCCTAGTAATGTGGAGAAAAACATTTTAAACAGGGACTATTAAGTGTATATAACCTCTGAGATGTGAATGAACTTGACATGTTGGAGGGTTAGAATGACAGCTAGTGAGGTCATACTGTGGCAGAAAAGTGACAGGAGAGATCAGAGAGATAGGCAAGACAGGTGGCCAAATCAGTACTGAAGGCCACAGTAAGAATTACAATTTTCTACATGCAAGGAGAAGCCACTGCCTCCCATTCAACTTATACCATTTATAATGGTGAGATAAATTTGTGCTGAGCCATTTATATTTTCTGATTTCTCTGTCCTCTATTCTTGTTATTAGGAGTATATTTGTAAGAAATGAGGTTAAAGGCATTGTCTATAACAAAAAAGAATTATCTTTTATAGGGTTGATTATTATATTTGGGACTGAAACCATGAGTAGAATTTTATAGAATTTATGAACTTCACTTTTATTTATAGCATTTATGAACGTCACAAAATTTTATTATTCCTTTTTTAGTTTCCAGACTACATTCAGCGTATAGTTCTTTGGACAATATCTTATATTTCACTTCTATATAAAATAAAGTGGATTTAAAATTAAAATCAGGCCAAGCAAGTCTACTAAAAGGTTCATCTATTTGTGAAACCATTTTGACCAAATTTCAAGACAGAAAATGAAATGCTGTCTGTAACACTAATAGTATTTCAGAGGAAACTGACTTAAATAAAGTGCTTCTTTCTTCTCTTTCGGGGGGTCCAGGAAATGAAAGATAGGCTAGAGAGCCCAACTAAGTACGTTACAATTATCTCAACTTGATCTTCATCAAACTTCTAAAAGGACGATTCAGCTACCTATGAAGCAAAGTATCAGCAAGTGGCTAGAACAAGGAGACAGAGGAAATGAGAGAGGCTCCTGTGAACACTTTATACCAGCACTTTTGATTTTTAGGGGTGAATACACTCAGTTAAGTGGAAATTATTTTTAACCATTTTCCATCTATCTTCCTCAGGTAGAGATAATTTATAGAACAGATGGCTTGAATTGGGGTTACATCAAGATGTCTGATATGGTGGTACAATATTTCTAAGAGAAACTTTGCTAGACTGAGTATTTGGTTAATTTGTTAAAAAGTATAGTCTAAGTTGTAAAAATTCTGCTGCTACTGTCTTGAGCCTTGAAAAGGGTTCTCTTCACAAGAAATAAAAATGCTACACTTCAATAGGTCCAAGGACATTTACTTTTCATTCTGAGAAAATAAAATGTTTAAAAATAATTTACAAATCGCCAAATGATATTTTAAATAAAAAGTCAGAACTAAAATTAGTTTCTATAAAAGGGATATAAATGATTTTCTCCTACCAAGTTTGAAACAAAGAACCAGAGTCATAAATAATTCTAGCTTGCCAGAGGCATGGCTATTTCTTTATACTGACTGTCGACTACCTAATTTAATTAGAGGTATTAAACTTCATGCCGAGGTCAACAAGCCTTACTTCCTCCAATATTACACTTCAACCAGTGCTCATTAATGTGTCCACTGAATGGATTAACACACCTAAAGCTATATGTACAAAGGACAGGGGGGACAACCTAATGATATCCAATTGTTCATTTGTAATAGGACACATGTTCTAGGCTTCAACTTATTACCACTAATGTGGAATTTATTAAATTCAGGAGAAAAAATACCAATACAGAAAGTGATTTTTTTTATTAAGTAGAACTGCTATGAGACAACTGGCTTCTATGATTAAGCTTAAACATTTAACCTATTAAAAATAAAGTGATACTATAATAGAACTAAAATGTAAGCCTGTGATTTAGAAAAATTTTAGGACTATGGAGATGATCAAGACCAAGAGTCAGAGAACAGGGAAAAGAGAAAATCAGTATATAGAGAAATCAACGTTTATAAGTTTTTTAAAAAAAATTTCTATGAAAAGAAGGTTATATTGAATTGAGATGTTTAGGTGTGTAAACCTATTCAGTAGACACATTAATGAGCACTGATAGAAGTGTAATGCTGGAGGAAGAAAGGCTTGTCAACCTGGACATGAAGTTTAATACCTCTAATTAAATTATGTAGTCCTTTTTGCTTGTCATTTCTTAAAGAATGGTAGTATTAGGAGGTATTTCATAACTACATTATTCACATACATATAATTAATTGAAACATGGTTTTTATTTAGTCTAACATTGATAGAACAAACTTTACTTAAATTAACACTTCAGAAAATAAGACATTTCTACAAAGAAATACACAAATGACCGATAAGTACACGAAAGATTCAACATCATTAGTCGGTAAGGAAGTACAACTCAAAACTACCCCAAAAGAGTCTGGGGCCCTAGACAACACATAAGGACCTCCGCACTCTTGCCCAAGTTCTCCCAAGGTAGTTCAACTGACTGCCAAGTCCAGAAAAATCCAAACAGCTCACAGGAAAGATAGCAAGCTACCAGTAGAGTAATTTTGAGAGTTTGCAGAAACAACTTGCAAGGAAAATGAAGCTCCCGATTTTCATAGCAAATGCATTCACAACAAGAGCATTTCTTGGGAATCCTGCTGCTGTTTGCCTCCTGGAAAATTAATCTAGTGACTGAGCAGCCTAAAGGCGGGGACTGATATTTATTCTTTCCGCAAATGTGCGTTGAGCTCCTATCATCCTGAGATGAGTACCAAGCATTGTTATAAACCTGGACAAAGCAAGACAGCATAACCTGTGCCCTCAGAGAGTTTAGAGTGACAAGTGGGGAGGCCAGACAGTAAAGGGCATACCAGAAACTGGATGAAGACATGCATCAGAAAATTGCAAGGGAAAGGAACCTCTCCAAAATGGCTTTTATCAGAAAACTACATCCAAAAGGTGACTTTATAAAAAGTTCCTGCTTTGGACTAAGGTGGTTTACGCCGGCCAGTGAAGTCCCGCTCTGTGACCATGCCACCCTGGCTTCTGCAGCTGTGCTGTTTTACAAAATAAAAAACATGAACATTACTCTAATGTTTGTCACTCTGAGTGGGGAACTAAAGGCCAGAAGAGCAGAGGATGGTATCATCCTGGACCACCCTCCCCCCAGGACTTTCATGAAGTAGAGGACTTGATAAAGACTGCCATAGGCGATACACTAGTCCAGGACATCTGCTATTCTCCAGATACCCGAAATCTCCTCATCCGGCTCAGTGATAGTTATGACAGGTCATTTCTGGAGAACCTGAAAGTGAACACAGGGAACCTGCTCCAAGTTGAGAACACAGGGAAGGTGAAAGGACGCATTCTCACCCTTAAAGGAGAGCCTGCTGGGCAGACCCAGGCATTTTTTTACTCCAGATATTTTTCACCGTGGTTTGGTGTGGCTGAAGACCCTGTGACAGGGTCTACACACACTGTACTCAGCAGCTACTGGTCCCAGCAGCTGGGGAAGAAACAAATGTGTGCCTTTCAGTGTTCCCACGGAGGAGGAGAGCTGGGGATTTCAGTGCGTCCAGATGGCCGAGTTGACATTAGGGGAGGCGCTGCTATTGTTTTAGAGGGCACGCTGACAGCCTAGAGATGGTGGTGCTGTGATGGTGTCTCTAA
>CAUYON010135451.1:0-21034 GCA_963573935.1 Arctocebus calabarensis | reverse complement strand
GAAGTTGATTCCATCCCTCACAGATGACTCTGAGAGGTGTAAGACTTCAGTGGAAGAACGAACTGAATATGGGTGAAAACAGCAAGTCAGAATTAGAAGTGGAACCTGAAGATAAGACTGAATTGTGGCTCAGAGCCTGTGCCTCAACGGGCTAGGGCGCCAGCCACGTACACCTAAGCTGGCGGGTTCGAGTCCAGCCCGGGCCCGCCAGACAGCAGTGACGGCTGCAACCAAAAAATGGCCAGGCGTTGTGGCGGGCGCCTGTAGTCTCAGCTACTTGGGAGGCTAAGGCAAGAGAATCACTTGAGCCCAGGAATTGGAGGTTGCTGTGAGCTGTGATGCCACAGCAATCTATCCAGGGTGACAGCTTGAGACTCTGTCTCAAAAAAAAAAATAAGGCTTGGCGCCTGTGGCTCAATGGGCTAAGGCACCAGCCACATACACCTGAGCTGGCGGGTTCAAATCCAGCCTCGGCCACCAAACAACAATGATGGCTGGAACCAAAAAATGGCTGGGCGTTGTGGTGGGCGCCGGTAGTCCTAGCTACTTGGGAGGCGGAGGCAGGAGACTGGCTTGAGTCCAGGAATTGGACGTTGCTGTGAGCTGTGATGCCACAGCAATCTATCCAGGGTAACAGCTTGAGGCTCTGTCTCAAAAAAAAAAAGACTAAATTGCTGCAATCTTAAGATACAACTTTAATGGATGAAGGTCTGCTTCTTATGTATGAGCTAAGAAAGTGCTTTCCTAGAATCTACTGCTGGTGAAGATCTTGTGAACACTGTTGAAATGACAACAAAGTATTTAGAATATTATACATGTAAAAAGTTAACTGATAAAGCAGCAACAAGGTTTGAGAAGACTGACTCCAATTTTGAAAGGATTTCTACTTTGGGTAAGATGCTATCTCTCTTGTGAAAGGAGGACTGAATCAACATGGCAAACTTCATTACTGTCTTGCCACACCCCAACTTTTAGTAATCACCATGTGGATCAGTTAATACTGTCAACACTGAGACAAAACTCTCCACCAGCAAAAAGATTATGACTTAAACTGAAGGCTCAGCTGATGATTAGCATTGGTTAGCAATAAAGCATTTGTAAATTAAACTATACATAGTTTTTTTCAGATGTATTGCCACTGCAGATTTAATAGGCTATAGGTTAGTATAAATATAATTTTACATGCACTGGGAAACCAAAAAGTTCATGACTCACTTCATTACTGCGGTCTGAAACTAAGCTGTACAGTTATGTGTCATTTGACAGGAGTACATTCTGAGAAATGCTTTGCTAGGCAGTTTTACCACTATATGGACATCACAGACAGCACTTACACAAACCTAGATGGTGCAGCCTACTACACACCTAGGCTAAATGGCTTAGCTGCTCCTAGCCTACAATCTTTACAGCATATTACTATGCTGAATACTGTAGGCAATTCTAAGACAATGGTAAGTTATCTGTCCAACTAAATACATAAAAGGTCTAGAAAAAATACAGTATAAAAGATAAAAAATGGTACACATGTAAGGATATTTACCCATGAATGGTGCTTACAGAACTGCAAGTTGCTCTGGGTGAATCAGTGATCAAGTGATGAGTGATCATGAAAGGTCTAAGACATTACCATATGCTACTGCAGACTTTCTAGGGCACACTTAGACTACACTAAATCTATTTTTAAAAAATTGATTTTCTTTCAGCCAGGTCTGGTGGCTCATGCCTATAATCTCAGCACTTTAGGAGGCTAAAGGTGGAAAAAAAAAAAAACTAACTGGGTGTCATGGTAGGTGCCTATAGTCCCAGCTACTTGTGAGGCTGAGTACTAGGAGCACTGTGAGCTACGAAGTACTGGCACTCTACCCAGGACAAAAGACACTGTTTCAAATAAAAAAAAAAAAGTTATTTTTATTTCTTCAATGATAAATGGAATCTTAGCTTACTGTAACTTTTTTTTTTTTATTTGTTTTGTTTTTGAGACAGTCTCACTTTCACCCAGGCTAGAGTGCCAAGGCATGAGCCTAGCTCACAGTTGCTGGGTTACAGACACCCACCACAATGTCTGGCTAAAATTTTTCTATTTTTAGTAGATACAGGTGTCTCACTTTGTTTAGGCTAATCTTGAAACTTCTGACCTCAAAGGATCCGTCTGGGTGTCCCAGAGTCCCAGGATTATAGGTCTGAGCCACCGTACCCCGACACAATGTTACATTTTTACTTTATACACTTTAAAATTGTTTAATTTCTGACTTTTTTGTAATGACTCCTGGCTTAAAACACACATTATATGGCTATACACAAATATTTTCTTTCCTTATTTCCGTATCTATAGAGTTCTTTCCTTAAAATTATTTAACTTTGGCTCGGCGCCTGTGGCTCAACGGGCTAAGGCGCCAGCCACATACACCTGGCAGGTTCGAATCCAGCCCGGGCCCGCCAAACAACAATGACGGCTGCAACCAAAAAATGGCCGGGCGTTGTGGCAGGCACCCATGGTCCCAGCTACTTGGGAGGCGGAGGCAAGAGACTCGCTTGAGCCCGGGAGTTGGAGGTTGCTGTGAGCTGTGATGCCACAGCACTCTATCCAGGGTGACAGCTTGAGGCTCTGTCTCAAAAAAAAAAAAAAATTATTTAACTTTAACTTTTGTGAAAAACTAAAACTCAGATACACACATTGTCCTAGGCCAAAACGGAGACAAAATGATCACTATCACTGCCTCCTACCCCTATATCTTGTCTCACTGGAGGGTCTTCAGGAAAAGTAACATACGTGGAACTGTCATCTCCTATGATAACAATGTCTTCTTCTGGAATACCTCCTAAAGGACCTGCCTGCCTATGGTTTTTTTTTTTTCTTTGTTGGGTTTTGGTTTTTGAAACAAGGTCTCCATCACCCAGGCTAAAGTAGAGTGACATGATCATAACTCTTTGCAGCCTCAAACTCCTAAGTTCAAATGATCTCCTGGACCTCATCAGCCTCCCAAGTATCTGGGACAATAGGCATATACAACCATATCTGGCTAATTTTACTTATTTCTTTTAGAGACAAGGTGTCACTAGGCAGCCCAGGCTGGTCTCAAATTCTTGGCCTCAAGCAACCCTCCTGCTTCGGCCTCCTAAGAAGCTGGTTTTACTAAGCTGGAGGTGAACCACCATGCCAAGCTACAAGGCTGTTTTACAGTTAATTATTTTTAAGCAAGTAGGAGTACATTCTAAAATAATGATGAAAGTACAGAACAGTACATGATGACTAAAAAAAAAAGTACAGTATAGTAAAAACTATGCAAATTTTTCAACTCCATTATAAACTTATGGGACTACTGTCACATATGTGATCTGTCAACGACCAAAACATTAGTACACAACGCCTATGTATGTATATATGCAAATTTTAAGGTTTTTTAACATTTAACTACACATAAGAGTTCTATACTCTTAGAATTCTTTATGTCACAAAATAAAATAAGAGTTATTTTCTTACATCTCTATTCTACTCACACAAATGGCTTCCTAAAGTACCAAGATACTGTTAAGGAAACAAGTAACTAAAAAAATGTAAGTTATCTTTCTTCTTTTTTCTTTTTTGTGACAGAGTCTCACTTTGTCACCCTCACTAGAGTGCCTTAGCATCACAGCTCACAGCAACCTCAAACTCTTGGACTCAAGTGATGCTCCTGCCTCAAGTCTCTTGAGGGACTGCAGGTGCCTACCACAACACCCAGCTATTTTCAGAGACGGGGTTTCGATCTTATTCAGATTGGTATCAAACTCCTGAGCTCAGGCAATCTACCCACTGTGGCCTCCCAGAGTGCTAGGATTACAGGCGTAAAATAACTCTACCTAACATACATCTAACTAAATCTCATAAAAATATGCTTACATTAAAATAAAGATCCTTTCATTAGTTTAATCTTAGCTTATAAATTTAAGCTTTCTCAGCTTCATTTAACTCAATGGTAAATATTCTGCCCTCTATCACTGTATGTAGTTTTTGTTATTAGGATTTTTAAAGGCTAGTTTAAACATGTTTTCCCATTACAGAAAAAGTAAGACAATTACCAAAACGGATGGAGAAAGTGGATATAAACAGGAATCTGTCATGAGGGAATACTGGATAATTAGAAAAATTAGAAAAAATGGAACACAGAAGTGAAAACAAAGCTGTGCAAACTAGACTATATTAGTATGAACCTGGGTACCTTATTGTAAAAGCAGTACTTCTGCCCCAACCACTATACCACCAGCATCTTAACATTAGTAAAAATGGTTTCATGTAGCATAAAATTTTTCTTTCTTGTTTTTTTTTTGAGAGAGTCTCACTTTGTCACCCTTAGTAGAGTACCACGGTGTCATAGCTCACAGCAACCTCAAAATCTTGGGCTCAAGCGATCCTCTTGCCTCAGCCTCCCGAGTAGCTGCAACTGTAAGCCCCGCCACAACCCCCGGATGTTTCTAAAGACAGGATCTTGTTTTTGCTCAGGCTACTCTCCAACCTGTGAGCTCGGCCGCGGTCTCCCAGGGTGCTGGGATTACAGGCATGAGCCACCGCACCTAGCCCCATGTAGCATAAGATTTTAAGCGAGACTTCTGCCAAAGTATTTTTCAATAGATAATAGATTCTCTTAAGGATAAATTTAACAATTAGATTCTGTGTATGCTGAGAAATAAACTCAACTCTTTCTATACTGAAACCTGGGTCTTACAGAAAAATAAGGTTGAGACAATAAAATACACAGCCATGATCTTAGATCTTTTGGTATAAGCTAACAAAACAATATCTTATAGAAGGAGAAAAATATTCAAGAATAAAGCCAAAAGTTCAAGTTATTTCTATTTCTGTACTTTATCATTCTTTCATTTTTCATAATGTTTATGAGAATCTAAAGACTGATCCCTACATTAGGAACTCATTATAATAGTTTGTAATAGCAGACATTAGTTTTTAAAAAGAGGAAGAAAAGTTAGCCAGATATCAAAAGGTTCTTCTCACAGACTCCTCCAGTAGATGACCCTCCAGAAAATGGGAGAGCCCCACTACAGCAAGGCTGTTATAATCAACACTTATTATCCAGCACCTCACACGTGTATATTACAATAACCACTGATGGTCAAAAACAAGAACATCAGTTCGGTTTACAATATTTTGTGTGGTATGATAAAAATAAGTTCTTTGAAAACTGATCAAGTTGGTTACTACATTTTCCTCTGTAATATGACCATTTAATTTAGAAAACAGTGAAAAAACTCTTCTATTAAGTATGTGAAACAGGCAAGATTTATGTGGTTTCAGAAGACTGGTCAAGCATTCTAAACAAATTCTTTAAATATTATCTCCAAATAAAACTAGGAACAAGAATGACTATGGAGGAAAACAAATGACAGGACTATAAAACAAGGAAACAATTTTTGAGAAAGAACACAAGAGTATGGAAAAAGAAAACACAAGGATTCATACAGATTATGAATATGTACATTCCTTAGGATTCTCTAAAGTCAAACTGAGTATATGTTAAATTTTTTCTAGTAGGTAACTTCATTTTTCAAATGTTTCCAATTAATTTCAGCAGAATTCTTAATATTATGCAGACAAGAATAGTATACTAATGTTACCATTTTTGATATACTACTTGGCAAAAATCAAATGAAACACAGTATACTAATGTTACCTTTTTTGATGTTACTTGGCAAAAATCAAATATTCTCCTGCTTTTCGAAGTACTAACTAAAGAAAGGAATAAAACTATTCTTTAAAATAGTATGAAGAAAACTGGAATAAAACCAAATGGACCTTGACCAACTGAAAATATTTAATCCCCATCAGTGATAATCATCAGCTCATGCAAAAAAAAAACCAAACCATCATTAACATAACGACCAGATTGTCTGCCAATAACCAAATAAAATATCAAAGTTTTCTGCAAAAGTATATGAAACATTTTAAATGTTCTAGTGGCCAATGTCTCAGCCTGCATAGAAAATGTTATCACATACTTAGCCTTATTATTTTTATTGTCACATTAATACTGCACAAATAGTTCTATATATACTTGACATAATATGTATTATAATAATTTATAAGAAACACTTACTGGGTACAATTTTTGGAGGGATGGAAGGATGGGTTCAGGTAGGGCTATAAAAAGAAAAAGTTTAAAGCTTCTGTGATTCACATGATTCAACTTACAATGCAATAATTTGTCAACTACATCCCAGGTATAAGACTGTAAGAGCTTATACTAAAATTCAACAGTTTTCATATATTTCATAAAATTAACTCTGATGCCTAAAAATTCAAATTTAAAATATACCTAAGTTGACAATTTAAGATTTTGTTAATAAACTATGTATACGTAAACTAACATCACTTACATGGGTTTAGAATAATAGGCTATCAGTAAAAGGACACATGTTATCTGGTCCAACATCAGACATAAACACAAAATAAGCAAGACAAAGATTTTTCTACAGATACTAAATGAACATTACTAAGATGGATATAACTATCAAAAAATATAATTGTAAAGTATAGTTCAATGATACTATGAATGAACAACAGTTCTATCATAATTATTTATTAATTTCCACAGTATCAAAACTTAAATCACTCCATGAAATTGATATACTACAAAGGAAAAAAAATCAAACTAAAAGAAAATCTTCAGCTTTATTAATACATTTTTTAAAAGAATGCCTCAGCAAATGTTAGAAATCGAAATCAAGAGGTTTGCACCAATCTGCTATAAAATAAAATTTCACACAAAGGAATCATTATCCTCATGTTACCACCGTATTTTTTGTCACCATTCTACAGTTTTAAACATATCTAATCTAATTAAATGTATCAGCAGTAATTTTACATCATTATAATGTAAATGGGGATAATATAAAAAAGCAAAGCGCCTACTAGTCACAATATAGGAAATAACCATTAAATATGATGTCTTAGGCATGGTAAAATGGAAGCAATACATTTTCAAGATTTTTCTAATATTAGATCCTAAATGTATTACCACTTTGTATTTAAGAATTAGAAATGTATATAACTAAAACTCATTAACTAAGAATACGTTCACTTTTGTTATTTGATAAAACTTTTAAAGTGACTTCTGGAATACATTAATGTACATGTAATCAAACATTATGACCAACTTACATGACCTCCACCGATAATTACAAGGGTATACATTTGTACCACTTAGTACAAAGTAGGATTCTTTCACTTAAATTTCCTTTCTGTATCATGCTTCATCCCCAATTTTATTTTATTCCAGCTGAATAAAATACAATTCTGTGATAGACTGAACATTCTCAGTATATGACTGAGAATATAAGAAAAAAATTTAGTCATTACTTACCAGAATCACTCTTAGAAAGTAAGACATATTTCCACCCCTTACCCCCAGGCATTTAAAAATTCCAGAAGACCCTCCAAGTAAACTCAAGCCCCAGACACTTTAATTCTAAATATCTCTACATTTGTATAACACTTTGTAATGGCTTTCTAATCATTTTGGTTTTAATACAGAAGTCAAACAAGAAACTCTTATTAGAAATTAGTTTCCTTAAAAACCTGAATTTCTTTCCCATTGAATACCCCAGTAAATTAAAATTATTTTTAAAAAAAGGATAAAAGAAGATTATTATAAACTATTAGAATAAAGAAATTTATCTAATTTCAAAACCATAACTAGAATGCTAGGAGAGAAAAACAAATACAAATTACTGGTTAAAGATTTATCAATGGACAAAAGAACGTTAGGACTAAGCAGTTTAGAAGCTTGGAAACAAGAATTTTATTCAGTAAATTCTTTGTCTTACAACCTTAAAATTTTTCTTTTTTTTTCTTTTTTGAGACAGAGTTTCACTTTGTCGCTCTCAGTAGAGTGCTGTGGTGTGTCACAGCTCATAGCAACTTCTAACTCTTGGGCTCAGCAATCCTCTTGCCTCAGCCTCCCAAGTAGCTAGGACTACAGGTGCCTGCCACAACGCCCGGCTATTTTTAGAGACTGGCTATTTTTAGAGACCAGGTCTAGCTATGGCTCAGGCTGGTCTCAAACCTGTGAGCTCAGGGCAATCTACCTGCCTTGGCCTCCCAGGGTGCTGTGATTACAGATATGAGCCACCACATGCAGCCAATCTTAAAATTTCACTCATCATTACAGAAACAATTAGTGCACTGTCACAGTTATTGACCACCATAACATTATCCTGATATTAGTCTTAAAAAGTTTGGTAGTTTAAATGTTTATCTGGAAGAATCTGGGTGCCTAAATCACCTATTCCAACTCCAAAATTCTGGACCACAGAGTCATCCTTTAAGTTTCTCTCTCAAAAGCAAACTAAAAAAAAAAGTGGTGTCACCTGTGGCTCAGCGAGTAGGGCGCAGGCCCCATATACTGAGGGCGGCAGGTTCAAACCCGACCCGGCCAAACTGCAACAAAAAAGAGCTGGGCATTGGGGCAGGCATCTGTGGTCCCAGCTACTCGGGAGGCTGAGGCAAGAGAATTGCCTAAGCCCAAGAGCTGGAGATTGCTATGAGCTGTGACGCCACAGCGCTCTACTGAGGGCGACAAAGTGAGACTCTGTCTCTAAAAAAAAAAAAAAAAAAAAAGAAAGAAAGAAAGAAGTAAAACTCATTATTCCAGTAATGCCTTGAGTGCCGCTTATCTATACCATTTTACTTTGCCAAAGTTCAGATGAGCTTGTTGATCAGGCCTCACAAATTTATACCCATAAACTTTCTAAACTGATTTAATCAAAACTTCAACTATTAAAAAAGCAGATTTTCAACAGTGCTAGACTACTAATTTTGAAAATGTAAGGATAGGTTTACAAGGCCTACCAGACAGTTCTGTGCCTAGGAAAATGATAAACACTTTACAAATCTTCATTAACATTATTATTCCTAACCAATGGATTATTTTACCTTTATAATTAACTCTTAGAAGTCATTAAAATCTCTTCTCAATAGGTTCTTCCCTTCATGCTTTGATTAGTCATCTTTTCAAGTTTACATAGTCTATTATTGACACTAAAATTTGCTCCAGGAAATGCCTCAATCTCTGTTCCCAGCAAAAAACATATTAAAGCATTTCCTAATTTAAGTAAAAACTTAAAGCTCATTTAACCCAACTATTTGTTACAGGTGAGAATATGAAGATCACAGAACTGCAATAATATGAGCCAAATCACAAAAACTAGTTCCAACAGCACAGCTGGAACTACTTCCTACACCTTGCAGGTTCTCATATGCCCCTTCCTTTCATGGTAATGTGATACTGCCAAAAACAGCAACTACCTATTTTAATCACTCTAGATTCATCTAGGGAGAAGTGGCTTAAGTATGAAGCTCCAGGTAGCTGATGTCCTTCAAGAAAGACCTAAGTATAGCTAATTATTGGCTGACTATAGTGTCATTAGTTACAAACCACCTCAGTACATAGGACCACATTATCAAATACATGTTTAACAAAATCTAAACCAAATTTTAACATGATTTCATTAAACTGAAAAAATACTAATGCTTAAATTGTTAATATGCTTGCAAAACCATCCAGTGGCACTTGTGATTAAGGTACGTTTTTCTAAAGTTTTAATGTAAAATAATGTAATCAGTAAGAATGTAGCAATACGGCACATATTGTGGATGTTTATGTATGTTAAATGCTTTAGTCAAATCCAATTCTTAAATCACTACTACACTAAAATACGAATAGACACTGATTGAATGGTGGTACATGGCTATTGTATTATTCTTTGTATTTTATAAGAAATTCTTGTCTATTAAATTTTTAATAAAAGTCTATTGCAAGCAACAAGAGGACAAAGTTCACTAAAAAGAAAGCAAATGTAATACAGGTCTCAGTGAACTGTAATGCTGGACAAAAAAGGATATGTCACTACATATCCTTAAAGTAGTATCTAAAACAGGATATGTCACTACATATCCATAAAGTAGTATCTAAAACAACCAACCATGTGTTTCAAATCCTTTTGGAGGGGCAAATAGATTACCAAACCAGGCTCAGCGCCTGTGGCTCAATGGGCTACGGTGCCAGCCATGTACAACCTGAGCAGGCGGGTTCGAATCTAGCCCGGGGCCCGCCAAACAACAATGATGGCTGCAACAAAAAAATGGCCAGGCGTTGTGGCGGGTGCCTGCAGTCCCAGCTACTTGGGAGGCAGAGGTAAGAAACTCGCTTGAGCCCAGGAATTGGAGGTTGTTGTGAGCTGTGATGCCACAGCACTCTATCCAGGGTGACAGTTTGAGGCTCTGTCTCAAAATAAATAAATAAATAAATAAATAAAGTACACATAATATGTTGAAAAGGACACCCAAGACTGACTTTTCAGCCAGGTGTGGTGAGGTGCTCAGGAGGCTGAGGTGGGAGGACTGCATGAGCCCAGGGGTGGGAGGCTGCACTGAGCTATGATCGGGTCACACTACACTACACTGGCCTCGGTGACAGAGCAAAACCTTGTATCTTAAAAAAAAAATAGACTGATTTTAGGGAGTACAAGAATGGAAGAGACAAATAAATGAACTAGAAGATACATACTATAATTTGCCTATAATCCCAGGCCTAAAGGAATAACTCCACATAAAAATTTTTAGAAGTTCATTTAAGGCCAAGCACAGTGGCTCACACCTATAATCCTAGCACTCTGGCAGGCCCAGGCAGGTGGGTAGCCTGAGCTCAGGAGACCAGCTTGGAGAAGAGTGAGACCCCAGTCTCTACTAAAAATAGAAAAACTAATGACGTGTAATGGCCTGTGTCTGCAGTCCCAGCTATTCAGGAGGCTGAAGAAAGAGGCTTGCTTGAGCTCAAGAGTTTGAGGTTGCTGTGAGCTATTATGATGCCACAGCACTCTGCCCAGGGTGATAGAGTGAGACTGTATCTCAAAAAAAAAAAAGTTAATTTAAGAAGTATTTATTGACCAATTTTCTATACAAGATTTCCATAAAGTTCCTGTGCAATTTAAATTAGCACACAAACTTTATGGCCACCCTTTTATATACTGGGCATTGTGCCAGGTGCATGGGCTGTACCAGTTACTAAAACAAAGAGCCATATCCCAGCGAAACTGTCCTTCTAGTCAAACTGTAAATGTTCATCACTGATTACTATGAAAGAGTCATTTTAAATTAAAATTCTATCAAACTTCAAACTGTGGCTCTTTAAAGGCAGGGTTCTTTTTTCTATTTTATTCACACTTAGAGCCCTTGCGACTGGCACATAGAAGGCATTTGATATACACTTATACTAAATGGCTTGCTTAAAATGATGTTATTTTAGTTTGCACCATTCAGAGTTTTTACTACTGTGCTAGATGGCAGGGAAAGAAAATGTTAATTTAGAAACAAAACACCTCAAATTATGCCAAGTCATGAAAACAACCCAAGTGCCCACCTACCCAGGAAGGGATTAACTGTAGCGTATGTATACCATGGAATACTTTTCAGCCATAAAAAAAGATGGAGACTTGGCTCAGCTCCTGTGGCTCAACCGGCTAAGGCGCCAGCCACATACACCTGAACTGGCAGGTTCGAATCCAGCCCGGGCCCGCCAAACAACAATGACGGCTGCAACCAAAAAATGGCCGGGCATTGTGGCGGGTGCCTATAGTGCCAGCTGCTTGGGAGACAGAGGCAGGAGACTCGCTTGAGCCCAGGAATTAGAGGTTGCTGTGAGCTTTGATGCCATGGCCCTCAACCAAAAAATGGCCGGGCACTGTGGCAGGCGCCTGTGGTCCCAGCTGCTTGGGAGGCGGAGGCAGGAGAATCGCTTGAGCCCAGGAATTGGAGGTTGCTGTGAGCTGTGATGCCACAGCACTCTATCCAGGGTGACAGCTTGAGGCTCTGTCTCAAAAAAAAAAAAAGAAAGAAAGAAAGAAAGAAAACCACTGCATTAGATTAGGGATCAGCAAACTATGGTCTGTGGGCCAAAATTAGCCTGTTTCCATGTTCATTTTCTTGCATATTGTCTACGACTGTTTTACCATTACCTGGGAAGCAACAAGTACTGAGTAGTTGTGACGGGGACCATATAGCCCACAAAGCCAAAAATATATATGTGAATCATTACGAAGGTTTTGAGATACACAAAAATTAAGAAATATAAAATCCCTTCTAGAATACCACATGTTCTGTTGGACATAAAATTGCACAATAAATGTCAAGTCTCTGTTAAAAAACAAAAAAAGGAAAGAAATATAAAATCCTGGACTGGGTGCAGTGGCTCATGCCTGTAATCCTAGACATCTGGGAGGCTGAGGCAGGTGGATTTCTTGAGCTCAGGAGTTCAAGACCAGAGTGAGCAAGAGTGAAACCCCATCTGTAAAAACAGCCCGGCGTTGAGGCGGATGCCTATACTCCTAGCTACTTGGGAGGCTGAGGCAAGAGAATCACTTAAGCCCAAGAATTTGAGGTTGCTATGAGCTATGACACCAAGGTACTTTACCAAGGGTGACAAAAAAAAGAAAGAAAGAAATATAAAATCCACATAGCCAGAAATAAATGAAGCCCTTCCAACAACACTGAAAAGCCAAGCAAGCTGAAACTTGCATGGATGAATCAGAAAGGATGCTGTCGACTGTGTTTCTTGGCAGTTAAATAATGAACCATAACGCAGTCTGTCGCAAAACTTTTGTAGTGACTCTGGCCCTAGCAGAAGAAGTTTGCTGACCTCTGTGCTAGGTGACCTCTATGTTTATTCCCTGCACTCACATGTTATGATATCTTTCTCCAAAGATACATGGGCAAAGTACAGATCTGCCATTAAGAATCGTCTTTTAGGCTCGGCGCCTGAAGCTCAACAGCTAAGGTGCCAGCCACGTACACCTGAGCTGGTGGGTTCGAATCCAGCCTGGGCCCGCCAAACAACAATGACGGCTGTAACTGAAAAAGGCCAGGCATTGTGGTGGGCGCCTGTAGTCCTAGCTACTTGGGAGGCAGAGGCAGGAGCCTCGCTTGAGCCCAGGAACTGGAGGTTGCTGTGAGCTGTGATGCCACCGCACTCTATCACTCTCTCCAGGGTGACAGCTTGAGGCTCTGTCTCAAAAAAAAAAAAATCGTCTTTTACACTTCTGAATGTTCTACAAATCCAGATTTACCATCCCATGGGCAGTAGACTTCCCTGTTATTACAGTTCTGGCTATAGAGAGACAAAAGTCCAAATGATGATCTATACATGTTGCAGTTGATAAATTCTAGTTTTAAAACATAGGTCTGGGTTTTTTTTGTTGTTGTTGTTTGTTTGTTTATTGAGACAGAGTCTCACTCTGTCACCCTCAGTAGAGTGTTGTGGCATCGTAGCTCACAGCAACCTCAAACTCTTGGGGTCAAGCGATTTTTTTTTTTTTGGAGGGGGCGGGTTAAGCAGGCCCTGACTGGGTTCGAACTTGCCAACACAGGGCTGGTGCTTTAACTACTGAACTACAGGTGCCCAGCCCATAGGTCTGTTTTGTTATCAGCAAAAAGTCTCTCTCTCTCTCACATATACCTCAAGACCTTGAAAGGTGAAACTAACATCTGTGTTGTAATATCAACTACATGTATCACGTAAGTAGCATTTAATACAAATAATGCTAGGTTGAGTGTTTGGAGACTCCTGGTTTAGTCCTGACCCTGCCACTGACGTACTGTGCGATTTTTAGCAAGTCACTGTGCCTCTTTGGATTTCAGTTCTTCCTTTTATAAAACAGGCATAACATCTATCCCTCACAGCAATGCAGTGAATGTTTTTTTTTTTTTGGAGGAGGAATAATATAGAAATACAAGATTTTGCCAAGAGTACATAAAACTGGCCACCTAAAAGTTATCTGAAACAGAAGTACAAATGTGGCACGGTTTCTCCAAACTCCTCTGACAGTGAAGAATATTGGATACACACAGTGACTTTAACACCAGTTTCCGCAGTTGTTGGAAGTAAAGCACATTTTAGAAATGCTGATATAATTTGGCCCCCAGTGGAACATTTTCTCCAAAGGAAATTTGTTTACATTTAGTCATGAAAAACTGTGATATTTAGATGCAAACTCAAGGCAAGATGCTTCAAATTGAATCCCAGGCAAAATCTACTTATGTCCTAGGAAAAGTAGTAAGTATTTCCTTGTATTTCCATAACATCTCCCCTTATGGAATACATGGACTTTCACACAGGGATACAGAATCGCAAACACATGCAGTGGGTAAGAGTAGGCATTAACCTCATTTTATGGGGAAATTAAAAGTTGCAAGCAGTTTTAAGTGGCAGTGCCCAAATTAGAGCTCAGTTCTCACAATGAAGTCATCTTTCTACAAAGCTACCCCCAACGTTCCTGGAAGCCTGAGATACAGCTGAAAAATGGGTAACCAACCTCATAAATACCAGCTCTTCCCCTCCTTCAACCCGCTGGCTCATCATTTGTGCTAGAAGGACATTCTAACTTGTAGGATTGTCAAAGAAACAGTAAAATATAGCCATACGCCACTGTGTGGGGAAGTACTAAATCCCCTACCTGAAAGGTTGACATGCCATTTGCAATAGTGTCAAATAGATTACAGACTGCTAAAAATTCAGCAGGAAGCTCTAATGAACAGCTCCCTAAGGATGCTCTTTTGGCCCCAAACTGCAGTCAGCAAAGGCGTGAAAATGAACACTGCATGCCAAGGACGCCGCATCTACCCCTTGTCCTTGCGTAACTACAAGTTGTCTATGGTGCTCAGAATCCTAAAGGGGATTAAGAAAGTAGATATGGTTTGAAATATTTAAGAAGCAGGGTGATTTGTCCTCATTACCTCGGGCATACCAGTGGCTCATATTTCACAGTGCATTTCAGTGACACTCTCCAACAATCTGGTAAGCGCACGGTTAGAAAATGTCTGTTGATAAACCACAGGTGGTTGCTCCAGATGATTGCACTGAAACTCATCTATGTGTATATGCTGGGTATATATTTGGATGGGAGTGGGAGGAAGAGACTTATTAGCATCATGTATTAATTGGATGGGGGGAAGACAACTGGTGCCATGCAAGGGGCGGTTGCATAAATGAATGCTTGATGCATATTTAGGTAGCTTTATTTGGGTGTGGAAGGAAGGAAAAAGGGGAAAATTTCATAAACTCTCTCTCTTTCTTGTGCACTTGTTTCTTTCAGTATAATGGTTCTCGTCCCAGGGAGGAATGGGAAATGTGGCACCCGACTCTGATTGCAGAAGCACTCTTCGCGATATCCAACATTCTAAGTTCATTGCGTCTCATATCCCTGTTCACAGCCAACTCCCACCTAGGGCCTCTGCAGATCTCTTTGGGGCGCATGCTGCTTGATATCCTCAAATTCCTCTTTATCTACTGCCTGGTACTGCTGGCTTTTGCCAATGGACTGAACCAGCTTTATTTTTATTATGAGACCAGAGCTATCGATGAGCCTAACAACTGCAAGGGGATCCGGTGTGAGAAACAGAACAATGCCTTCTCCACGTAAGACACCTCCTTCTCCTCTTCTGCTTTTTTTTCTGCCTTCTCCCCCCCTCCTTTTTTTTTTTTTTTGCCCTATGTTCAGCCCACAGCATCGCCACGGCCTCTTGAAAGTGCAGGCCAAGCTCACTATGAATCTACCCAAAGAATCTGAGGTGGAGGAAGATCCTTCTCTCACTATAGGGGATTATAAGAGAAAGTGAAGTTAGGTGAGAGAGAAAAGAAACAAGCACACACGTGGGCCTCCAGGAAAAGTTGTTTCTGAACCATGTTAGTAGCATTCCATAGTTTTGGGTTTGTTTGTTTTGTTTTTTTGAGATAGAGTCTCAAGCCATTGCCCTGGGTAGAGTACCATGGTGTCTTAGCTCACAGCAACCTCCAACTCTTGAGCTCAAGCGATCCTCTTGCCTCAGTTTTTCTATTTTTAGTAGAGACAGGGTCTTGCTTTTGCTCAGGCTGGTTTTGAACTCCTGAGCTCAAACAATCTACTTGCCTCCGCCTTCCAGAAGACTAGGATTACAGGCATGAGCCACCATGCTCGGCCCCGTTCCATAGTTCCATAGTTTTTAAAGAATCAATGGCATTGAGGTAGATAATTCCTCACTCAAAAAGGTGGCACCTAGGGCAGCGCCTGTGGCTCAGCGAGTAGGGTGCCGGCCCTATATACCAAAGGTAGCGGGTTCAAAACCGGCCTCGGTCGAACTGCAAAATAGAAAAATAGCTGGGCATTGTGGTGGGCGCCTGTAGTCCCAGCTACTCGGGAGGCTGAGGCCAAGAGAATCGCCTAAGCCCAGGAGCTGGAAGTTGCTGTGAGCTGTGTGACGCCATGACACTCTACCGAGGGCCATAAAGTGAGACCCTGTCTCTACAAAAAAAAAAAAAAAAAAAGTGGCACCTAGGTCAAGAGCAGTTGCTCACGCCTGTAATCCTAGCACTCTGGGAAGCCAATGCAGGTGGATCGCTTCAGCTCAGGAATTCAGGACCATCCCGAGCAAAAGTGAGACCCCATCGCTACTAAAAATAGAAAAACTAGGGCACCTGTATCTCAGTGATTAGAGTGCTAGCCTCATACAGCGGGGCTAGTGGGTTTGAACTGGGCCTGGGTCTGCTTAACAAAAATAGAAAAACTAGTTGGGTGTTGTGGTGGACGCCTGGAGTCCCAGCTACTGGGAAGGCTGAGGCAAGAGGATCACTTGAGCCCAAGATTTGGAGGTTGCTGTGAGCTACCATGGCACTCTACCCTGGGTGACAAAGTGAGACTCCGTCTCAAAAGGAAAGTTAAAAAAAAAAAAGTGGCACCTACCAAGGAAGAGGAAATAGCGAAGCTGTTCCTCTAAACGAGTGGCCACCAAAGCTCACTTAACTATTCTGAATCAAGCCCAAAGAACAAGGAAGGATGCAAAAATATCTCATGCACAGGAGTCTGCTAGAGGGGGTGCAGGCTGAAGGTAGGATTAGAGTCAGTTTACCTATTAGATCAATTTACAGTTTCAGGTAGGCCAATCAGCACCAAGCACTGACTGGAAATGTCTTTCATTCCATTAGAGACAGCTCGTAACTCTTTGTCCATGAATCCACTAACTCTGAACACATGGAACTCCTGTGCCTCTTTTAGTACCATTAAGATCTACTGTGTGGAGGACCTTCAAAACCCTTTAGAATGGCTTTTACTTTCTTACAAATCAATATCAGAGGAAATAGACAAGAGAAAAGAAACAAGCACATGTCAGTCAATCTTTTACATTTTAGGCAAAATGTAAAATTGCAGCTGCCCTTGGATGACCCTGGCTTCAGTGTTCTACACTTTGTCCAACTCCATCCCTCCTTTTGGGTGACAGCTTGAGGCTCTGTCTCAAAAAAAAAAAAAAAAAGACATTCCAGAAAGGTGTTCAATAACAAAAGTCAGTGGACAAAAAGAAGGGGGGGGGGGGGTCTGTGCTTGACCCAAAGTTATATTGATAAAGAAGGGGAAAAAACAATGCTATCTAGCCTACCTTTGTTATTTGCCTCTAGCAGCATTTCCTAAAATGGGTTACAAGCCCCCAGCCCAGAGTTCAGTGGAATGTTAATAGACAATAAAACAGGATCGTGATCAAATGAGTTTTGGAAATTCTGGGACAAAATTCAAAAGGTTTCTTCACTGCAAGACTTCTCAGAGTCTTTCCAATGTCAATCTACAATGGTGAGAGAGGTTTGCCAAATACATTGGCTACAGATACTCTTCTGCCTTCTTTATTGGAACAATCTCTTCAAAACGATGTTCCACTAAGCACATTTTGAAGACTGTTTTCTCCTTCCATCACCCATTGCAGCACCCAACACCTGTACCAGGCCACACTTCCTCTCTCTTCCCAAACTCAGGGCCAAGTCTTGGATGGAGAAACTCAGACTTGTGTGCAAGGAAAAGGGCTCTAAAATGGGCTAGCAAGGATATAGTGCTATTTTGTGATATACCAGGCATGAATAACAGCAACTTAGCACCTTGCTGGTGCCTCTTAACTAGGTACTGCTTCCTTTCCTGCATTGCTCTAGAGACGCAACTCACAGCAACCTGTTTTCAATACAAAGAGCAATTCTGTCATGGCCTGAGCACTAGGAGACTGAATTTGTTCCCATCAAAGCGTTCCACAGAATTGAACGCCTGAATACGAGAAGACTTCCAGGAGGCCAGGTGCCTGCCAATTACACTTTCATGTGAACTCCACTAAAGAAGTTTGTGAAATACCTCCTTGCAAGTTTATAATGATTATTGACACCCCTGTTGCCAACTGACATTTTGCTCCCATCACTTGCCCAGCAGGGAAAATTGACAAGAATGGGCACCTGTCATACACAAAATTGTATCTTGGGGTGTCAGGTATGAAGAAGTGTTTTCATGCTGGGGCCAAATCTGTAGTAATGTGACCTCAACTTTCCCTCTATCAGTTCATTTTTTTTTTTCCCCTCTAGAAGCCTGGCCCAGATTTACATTTTCTTTTAAACACCACAACTCAGGTATTTATAACACCTGTTAAAATACATGTGACTCAGCCAGAGGATCAGAAAGACTTAGGTTTTAGGGAAGAGGAAAGCAAGCATGTTTATATATCTAGTGGGAAGTGTGGTACCTGTTTATTGTCATCTTTCTCTTTCTGATTCCCTAGAGATGCCATTGTTATTCTTTCACTTAAAAAAGGAAAAAAAAATTTTTTTTCCCCTAAGCATACAATTTAAGGGGAACTCATTGTCCTTGCTGACAACCACATGACAGTACTGTTGGTGATTTGAGTTCAGTATTCCATACTGGGAGTCCCTGGCCTTCATCTGCTGTCTAGAGAAGCAATTAGGAAGGCATCATCATTCTGAGGACACGGGAATTGTGAGAGAAAAGGGGTAGAAATGGCAAGAAGCTAGCTTGGGCCAGCCCTCACCCCCAGATGCCTCCTGAACAAACTGTCACTTCCACAGGTCCCTCAAACACAGAATGTCCACAACTAAATTCCTGACCGCCACATTATCACCCCAACCAATTTCCCCTTTAATTTGTCATCTCATGAAATGATGCCAACCAGAATCCTAGGAGTCATTTGAGACTCTTAACCTTTCCCTCACGAAACACACGTCTCACTTAGCCCTGTCAATCCTACTCCCTAAATATCTCTTGAATTCATCCTACACACAAACACCCCATTGTCTTAGCTCAGGCCTAAATCGTCTCTCCCAAAAATTATGCAACAGCTTCTTCTCCATTTTTTGTTTTTTTCTGAGACAAGAGTCTCAAGCTGTCACGCTGGGTAGAGCGCCATGGCATCATAGCTCACAGCAACCTCCAACTCTTTGGACTCAAGCAATCTTCTTGCCTCAGTTTTTCTATTTTTAGTAGAGGTGGAGGTCTTGATTTTTGCTCAGGCTGGTCTTGAACCTGTGAGCTCAAGCAATCCACCTGCCTCGGCCTCCCAGAGTGCTACGATTACAGGTGTGAGCCACCGCACCCAGCCTGCAACAGCTTCTTAACTGGTCTCCCTGCCCCCTGTCTGTTCTCCTCTCCAATAATTTCCCACGTGACACATGGAAGTTTCGTTCTTTTTTTTTTTGGAGACAGAATCTCACTTTGTCACCCTCGGTAGAGTGCTATGGCATCATAGCTCACAGCAACCCCAAACTCTTGGGCTCAAGCCCTTCTCTTGCCTCAGCCTCCCAAGTAGATGGGATGGCAGACGCCCACCACAATGCCCGGCTATTTTTAGAGACAAGGTCTCACTCTGGCTCAGGCTGGTCTCGAACCTGTGAGCTGCAGCAATCCACCTACCTCGGCCTCCCAAGTACTAGGATTACAGGTGTGAACCACTGCCAGCCCTATGGAAGTTTCTTTCTAAATACCAGCTTTATCCCATCATTTCCTGGCTTCATGCTCGCCAGGGTTTCTGAATTGTCTCCATAAAGTCCAGCCTCTTACCCACAACACACATGGCCCTGGTAATCTGGCCTTTGTCTCTCTCAGCTTTCACTCCTCCCTCCATAATCAACATTTTGCTGTTCCTCAGCTACAGGAGAGCATCTCAACCTTGCAGACCTTTGTGCATCACATCTATTCCCTCTGCTTGGAGTGCCCTTCCCCACCTAGCCAGCTTGGCACACTCTTACCCATCCTTCCAGCTCCTGCCAAGGTGCTACCTACTCTAAAGCCTCTATTACCTACTCTCATGGGCAGGCTTCTTTTGTGTTTCCCATGGCATTCTAAGCCCATCTCCATTACATCCCATAACCTGCTGTATTTTAGTCATTTTTGTCTCTCCTCCACCAGACTAAGACTCCCATCTTAGTAAGCTTGCACTTAACAGAGAGGAGCTTAAGACTTATATAAAGGTCCTTAATATGCCTACTGAACAACTGAGTGAAAGGATGAAATCCTGTAGAAATTGTCTTTTTTAAAAATCTTTTTATTTACTTATTTGTGTTTTTTGTTTGTGTGTTTGTTTTTGAGACAGTGCCTCAAACTGTCACCCTGGGTAGAGTGCTGTGACATCACAGCTCACAGCAACCTCCAACTCCTGGGCTCAAGCGATTCTCCTGCCTTCGCCTCCCAAGTAGCTGGGACTACAGGCGCCCGCCACAACGCCCGGCTATTTTTTGGTTGCAGCTGTCATTGTTGTTTGGCAGGCCCAGCTGGATTTGAACCCACCAGCTCAGGTGTATGTGGCTGGGCGCCTTAGATGCTTGAGCCACAGGCACCGAGCCTATTTGTGTATTTTTTTTTTTTTTGAGACAGAGCCTCAAATTCTCACCCTGGATAGAGTGCTATGGCATCCCAGCATACAGCAACCTCCAACTCCTGGGCTCAAGCGAGTCTCCTGCCTTTGCCTCCCAAGTAGCTGGGACTACAGGCGCCCGCCACAACGCCCGGCCATTTTTTGGTTGCAGCCGTCATTGTTGTTTGGAGGGCCCGGGCTGGATTCGAACCTGCCAGTTCAGGTGTACGTGGTTAGCGCCCTAGCCCGTTGAGCCACAGGCCCCGAGCCTATTTGTGTATTTTTTGAGACAGAGTCTCGCTTTGTCTCCCTGGGTAGAATGCTGTGGCGTCATCACAGTTCACAGCA